>CM008280.1:29231292-29315762 GCA_002319775.1 Fagopyrum tataricum
CGTTCATCAACTCCATGAAGACGGAGGGTGCATTCGTGAGCCCAAATGGCATCACGACAAACTCATAATGGTCGTATCTCGTCCTGAATGCCGTCTTCGGCACGTCCTCGTCTCTCACCCTAAGCTGGTGATATCCCGACCTCAAATCAATACGTGAAAACACAGAGGCTCCCTGCAATTGGTCCAACAAATCATCAATGCGCGGTAACGGGTACTTGTTCTTGATGGTGACTTTGTTCAACTCCCGATAATCAATGCATAGCCTCAAAGATCCGTCCTTCTTTCTAACGAAGAGGACCGGTGCACCCAAAGGGGTAACGCTCGGGCGTATGAAACCCTTATCGGCTAACTCCTCGAGCTGCTTCTTCAGCTCCAGCATCTCGATCGGCGCCATGCGGTATGGAGCCTTGGAGATCGGCCTCGTGCCGGGCTCCAACTCAATAGCAAATCAACGCTCCTCTGCGGTGGTAGCCCGGGTGGCTCCCCGAAAACGTCCTCGAACTCGCATGCCACAGGGATCTCCTCCAGCGATGGTCCCGACTCCTCCTTCATGGCATAACACCAGAAGGCCTCGCACCCCTGCCCGATAAGTCTAGCAGCTCGGACCGCGCTAATGACTGTACCGGCCTTCCCGAGGTCCCAACCTCGGAAAATCACCTCGTGCCCCGTCTCCGTGGAAATCGTCACGGTCCTCCGGCTGATGTCTAAAACGGCTCGATGGCGGTCCATCCAATCCATCCCAAGGATGACTTCTTCATGCACTAAGTGCATGACAAAGAAGTCGGCCAACCAATCTCGGTTTCCCAAACGAATGGGACAACCGCGTACCTCTCGGGTACCACTAACCCTACCTCCATCGGGTAACCCTATAATAAAGGGTCTCCCCTCTACCGTAGCTAAGGACAACCTAGCTACACAATCATCGGATATAAAAGAGTGCGTAGCACCCGTATCAAATAAAACTCGGACCGAAAAGCCGTGAATCTGAATGGTACCTGGGGCTGCCGGCGCCGGAGGATCAACGGCACTCCTCACTCAAATACCCTGGCCTGTGTGCCTCTGGTCTCCTGGGTACCTCCACCACGGCCTCTACCTCGCCTGTCCCTGAGCTGATCCCTAATACGAGTCTGACCCTGACCTGGCCCCTCTTGAGAGCCCTGTGACTGATACTGTGGCGGCCTCTGACTGCCCCCTGCTACGCCAGCAGCGAAGAACCCTGTGTGACTGGACTTGCCCTGACGGCAAAAAGCGGCTCGGTGACCCATCTGACCACAAGTGAAACAAGCCAAGGCGGCTTCTTACATGAAGTCCTGATGTGTCCAAACTCTCCACAACCCTAGCACTGACGTCCCCCGTCTGATGCCTGTCTCGACGTCTGAGACCAGAACGTCCCGGAGTCTGGCTACGTCCCTGACCTGCTACTCCTGGCCCTGAACCAGCTGGTACTGTCCTCTGTCTCTTGTCCGGTCCCCGGACTTTGCTGCCCTCCTAGACCCAGGGCGGTCTCTCTCATAGGCCAAGCCCGGTCCTGGTACTCCGCCAGTGAGGCACAACGAAATCCCGCAAGGTAAGCACGGGTGGACTCCCTCAATCTCTTGGAAAAGAGATAGACATGCTGGTCCGCTGGAGGTGCGGCGGGTCCCAGCAAGGCTAACTCCGCCCGAAATCGTCTAATCGCCTCAATGACTGGGACATCCTCAGAATCCTGCCTCCAGGAAATCCCGGACTCTGTCACTCCTCAGTGAAGCTGGAACAAAAGGTCTCCCTAACGAGGCTCATCAGCTGATCCATCCTGGTCACACCTCCTCTAACTGTCCTCCACCAATACTGGGCCTCCTCTCGAAATAGGGTCTGGACTATCTTAACCTGCCTCTCCTCTGGGCAACGGATCGCCTCTAAAGCTGACTCCACATGCCCAATCCAGTGCTCGATCTCTAACCCTACCTTTCCGTCGAAGTAGGGTACATGCAGCTGGTTGAAAGCCTTCAACCATGAATCAGGTCTCGGAGACCTCAGCTCGTCTCTCGCCCTGACAACCTCCACAACTGGCTCGGGTGCAACCACTGCCGGTGCAACTATCTCTGGGGCAGCCCTAATCTGGGTCACCCGCTGTGTGACCTCAGCTGATCTCGCAGGTGCAGGAGCAGACACTGGTGGTGCGGGAGGTGGTGCTCCAGTCCTAAATGCCTCCTCAACCCGTCGTACATAATCCCCAAACACCGTAGCTCCTACAGACGCTCCCCTGGTCCTGACAGATGGAGAACCCTGCGCCCCGGACCTCACCACGGTCCTATCCCTAGCCTCGGGAACGATGCTTTTTGTGACCTCCTCTACTAGGGCCTCTGCTGCTGGTGCACCCACAACTGGTGGGTCCGCAATGGGGATACGCCCCCGACCTCTACCTCTCGTACCTGGAGGTCTTCCTACTCGTCCCCGCCCTCTTGGGACGGTAAGGGGAAGTGGTGGTCTACCCCTGGCGGGTCCTACGTAAGCGGTAGCTCTCGTACGTGCCATCTGATAGCGTATGACGTTTACTTAAGTATAATTGCGTAGGTACTACTTATGATTTCGGTATGATAAACTTCTAAAAGCATAAAGGTAAATATGGTCATAATACACATCCAAGGCATACAAGCCCAAAACATCCTAAGGTCGCATACATAGCTAGGTACATACAAATCCACAAACATTCTAAGGTCATACATATATATAACTATATAATAATATAAGTACATACTTCTAATCTAGAGATCTATGTCGCCGAGGTTTGCGGAAGGAGTGGTGGTCCCGTACATTCTAACCCAAACCCGACTCATGCATATGATTTTGAAAACAAAAAGTCAGAACCCGTGTGGGTTCTATTTTATTCCTCATTCGGCCTTTAAAAAGATTGTGAGTGCCATTGTTGTCAACCTAGGGCTCTGATACCACTTTTGTAACACCCCAAATCCGCGGGACTCGGGATGCTACGGGCGAGACCTCACAATGGGTCCCGACCCTTAGCTTGACAAAAATTTCACCGGACCTTTCCAACAAGGAACAAATAAAGGCGAAAACTCAAAATGTTTTTAATGCATGCGGAAACCGAAAAGTAACGAATACAAAGTGGAAACTCAGCCGAGTCTTCAAAACAACATAACCCAAATACGAAAGTCTAAAACGTACAACAACATCCACAACTAACGATGTGAAACATAACCCAAAAACGCCCCCGTCCTATAATGTACGGAGACCCCGACTGCACACTCCTCCACCTCACTCGACGGCATCCCTAACCTGCAAGTCATCTACACAAACGGTTTAAAACCGTTAGCTAATATTCTAAGCATTAGAAAAGCGGTGAAGGCACAAACACATACATAACACAAAACATAAAAACACACAAATCCGGTTTATTATCTTTTTATTATTAAGTCGTATTCCGTTCTAATTCAACTTCGGTTTGTGACACGAGAACCACTGTGGTCCCACCCCGGTCCCCACTTACCGGCAAAGAATGGTACGGATGCACCCGACCATATCACCCGCCTGGGCTAGTCGCCGAGATCCTCGTAAGCTTCACGCAGAGCCAGGCAGAATGTCACCGCCCGTTATCATACACTTGGGCCAAAATATACATAAGGTCAGTGGTCCTAATTACCGGTTTAATTGTTATAACAAGAACATAAACACACACCACCGAACACACATCAATGCTAATACATAGAATACGAGCTAAGTAAGTCCGGAGACTTACCTCGTCACCAAACCCAAGTCACCACACTCTTGCTTCCTTAAGGAGGAAGCCCACAACCTGCTCACAAGAGATATGCATATCAATACATACTCACTCTCAAGAAGTCTTAGACTTCACTCTTAGTGATCTATGCAAGATCACCTAACCCTCAAACTAGGAATGCATCCTAGGTCCCAAGTACTCACCACACACTCTCCACACATGAAGCAACCCACAACAATTCAAAATTCCACAAGATATTAATCCTCAACCAAAGAGGCACAAACTAGCCTAGAAGATCCAACATACTCACATGCTCATATCCATCAACTATATCGAGCCTTAAGGGCTCCTAGGTTCACAACCACTAAGTGACATTCTCAAGATACTCTAGGCCATCCTAAGCATGCTACTAACATGATTCAACAACAAATCTAAGGAAGGAACGAAGAGTGAAGGAGAGGAGAAGCCTACTGTTGCAGAAACTGCAGCCGCGGAGTCAAGCTGGCGCCCCCTGCGGACACAGGAACCGCCCCCGCGGAACTAGGAGCAGCACCCGCGGTGGACCGCGTCGAGTGCCAGAAGCCGCCCCTGCGGCTGTGCCTAGCCGCACCCGCGGCCGTGCCGGGCCGCACCCGCGGCTGGCCGCTCCCGCGGCTGTGTTGAGCCGCCCCGCGGGTTCTGTGCAGAACGTCGTCTTCTTCGTCTTTGATCGTGGATCCTTGGATCCAAAGTCCTTCTTCTCTTGCTGGATCTTCTCCAAACACCCACCACCGGTTTTAGGCACCTCTCCTTGACCTAAACGAGCTAAGAACCTATGCATGCAAAGAGTTGAGAAAAACTCTTCAAGATCTTCCTCCATAGCCATGGATGAAGGAGGGAGAAAGAAGAAGGGAAAGAACAGCAAGGAAGAGAGGGAAGGAAGAAGAAAGAGCTTACCAACAGCCTGGGATTTCCTTCTGCAGTCCATAGCTTGGATCTTCAGCACTAAGGGAGAAGAGAGGAAAAGAGAGGAGAAGAGAGGAGAAGAGATGAGTGAATGAGTGGAGTAACGTGAGGAATGAGTCAAGGGAGGAGAGAGAGAGAGAGAGACAAGGTCTGAAAAGAAGGTGTGGAGATCAAGGGGTTAGCTGACCTCTTGTCCCTCACACGGACCGAGGGGTCGAAAATGACCCCTTGGCATTTTTTAACCCGGAACGAAGGGTCGGAACGCGGAAAAAGGGAAAAAACGACGAGTCGGCTCGGGATTTTCTTAGGAATAAATCCCGGCTCTCGGCATCTCGGGATTACGGGAAAACTACAAAGTGCTCCAAGTCCGGAATAAATTCCGGGCGTTACAGCAAAGATACCAACAAAATCAACGCAACATCCTCGTCCTCAATCTTAACATCAATATTACGCAAATCTAGAAGAATTGTGTTCAAGTGATCTAAGTGTTGACGAAGTTACATACCCTCCTGCATATGCAAGTTGAACAGGCGTTGCTTTAGAAACAACTTGTTGATGAGAAACATTGTCATATAGAGACTCTTCAACTTCAACCACAGTTTGACTGCGGTAAACTGATCCGAAACCTCGCATAAGATATTATTAGTGAGACACAACACGATGGTCGAATGCGCCTTACTCTCTTGAGTGGCTATCTCAACAACATCACATTTTTCCTTATCGGATTTCTTCCTTGACAACGCCCTCCACAATAATGACTACGTCCACTTTGAGACAGAGAGAACACTACAAATGATATCCAGGTTAATTTGAGACTAGTGTTGGGTCCGGTTTGAGGTAAACTGCCGAACCGACGGTTTTCAAACCAGCCCAAACCGACGGTTTGTAGCTTTAGGTTTTGGGGGGTTTACGGTTTAGGTTTGTGAAAGAAAAACTTAAACTGGCAGTTGAACCGTTGATTTAGGCAAATTTTTAAAATTTTATTTTTTGAAAATTTTTTGTCCAAACCGACGGTTCAAACAACGTTTTGGGCGTTGAACCGACAAACCTACGCTATTTTTATATTTATATTTAATTTTTTTTAATCAAACCGACGTTAATCCGGCAATTTGACAGTTTAAGTTTGCGACCCAACACTATTTGAGACAGAACAAACGCTATAATATATATGGTGACAAACTCCTAAGTTATACTGTATCGTCAAATATAAAAGTGAACCAAATAGTAAAAACACAAATGGATGAAATGGATGAGACTCATTCACGACCTAACCTCACAATCTTCTCTCCAAATTCAAAACGTTGCAAGATATTAAATAACATACAGTTTGACCATCCCTTCAAGAATTCACATGCGAATTCAAGTTGATTAAGAAATAGTATTTTAGGGATTCGACGTGTTTTAGAAAAATAGCGACCTCGACCGCGTTAAAACCTTGACAAAAATATAAATAATAATTTGAAAATGAAAATAATAAGAGTGTACACACGGAGGATCTTAATTAGGATTTAATACTCTAATTTCCGGCCTCCTTCCCTAATCTCTATCTAATATCTATTTAAACAATCTTTCCCTTTCTCCCATAGAAACACACATTCCAACTCCCAACAATGAGACCTTCAAACAGCCTAGTTGGTATCCTCAACTTCCTAACCCTACTCCTCTCGATCCCGATCATTGCCGGCGGCGTATGGCTTAGCCACAAAGCCAACACCACCGATTGCGAGCAATTTCTACAAAAGCCTCTCATCGTAATCGGCGTCTTTCTCTTAATCGTCTCCATTGCCGGCTTGATCGGCTCTTGTTGCAGAGTCAACTGGCTCTTATGGGTTTATCTCCTTGTAATGTTCCTTCTCATCCTTCTCCTCATCTGTTTCACCATTTTCGCATTGTTTGTCACTAATAAGGGCGCCGGAGAGGCTGTTAGCGGTAAAGGCTATAAGGAGTATAAGCTTGGGGATTACTCTAATTGGTTGCAGAAGAGAGTCGATAGTGCTAAGAATTGGGACAGGATTAGGAGTTGTTTGGTTGATGGTAAGGCTTGTCAGACCTTGATTGATCAGAATACAACAACTCTTGCCGACTTCAATCTTATGAAATTGTCTCCTATTCAGGTAATTGATTTCGTTGTACGTTTACAGATCTAACATGCACTGCTTTCATATATCAAGAATTGAAAATGTGATTATTCTGGTGACGATTCCACTTTTGGTTGCATCTCTAAAGTGAAACGCCTTTCCAGGCTCTGTTGACTTTTTACTTTGATGACGGATTCAAGATCATTACTGCAAAATACTTGATTCTTTCTTTCTTTAAAAACCTTTAAATCATATGACGTTGGCGCTTTTTACTTGCATCACTTGCTGCTGTGATTTTTCTTTTCCTATCTATGGCTGCTATTTGGTATTCATATATGTATATCTGTATGATGAGTATGAGATTGGTATCTTTGATAACACAAAGAAGCATAAATTTTATGAAGATTAGAAAGAATGAAAGAGGAAGATAAATTTTAGAGAAAAGGTGCATTCATATGAGTTTTTGTATGTTGAATATTGACATATGGATACCAAACAGGCCCTTAGCTTTATTATTACTTGCATCAGTTGCTGCTGTGGTTTTTCTTTTTCTATGTTTGGTATTCATACAGTTATATCCATATGAAGATATTGAGATTAATATCTGATAGAAGCAGAAATCTGTGAAGATTTTTCACTAGAGAAAGAGTTTCAGTTAGCAAGAAAGAAAGAGGATGACAAATATGCGATACAATATGAGTTTTCCATTTACAATTCATGAGTCATCTAATAAGCATTGTACTCTGATGCAGTCTGGTTGCTGTAAGCCAGCAGATGAGTGCAAGTTCGATTACGTGAGTCCGACTAACTGGACAAACTCAAACACAGTGACAACATTCTCGAATACAGACTGTGCACTGTGGAGCAACGACGAAACGAAGCTGTGCTATGATTGCCAGTCTTGCAAGGGAGGTGTGCTTCAGAATGTAAAAAGCCATTGGAAGAAGGTTGCCATTTTCAATGTCTTTGTCCTCATTGTTCTCATCATCGTCTACTCTATCGGATGCTGTGCGTTTAGGAACAACCGTGAAGATAACTACTACAACAACAATAGATGGAAGCCATACCCTTGAGGAAATATAAATATTATCTGTCTTTGTCTGAATCATATATATTCTCTTTATAATTACATGGATGTAGGTATTTGGTTTTATGCTTTGTGGGGTTACACATTTTATGGTTCTTGATGTGAATGCATGTGCTTATGTTGTCTCTGTACATTTGCTCTAGTGATAGTTTCTTCATATATACAACCTTTTTCTACTTTATTTGTTGAAACCACCTCAACAACTCATATCTTTTGAAATCGTATCAAATAGTTGCTATTTATATGAAACTATCATGCTTTATTAGGTGAAACAACCTCAAAGTCATATCAGACATCCCAGGCTGAACAACCATACTAAGTCTTCACCTACCATCTCTAAGGATTTATTATACAATCATCTTGTGAGATGTTTTTCTTCGATTAGCAACGCCTTGGTATCGTGTTCATACCGTTGTCTTGAATGATCCGGGTCGGTTGATTTCTGTCCATATAATGCATACGGCTCTGGTTGTTGTCTTTTACTCTTAACATATTTTTCGCCATTGATTGGACTTGGGTTGACGGGTCCAACGATTTTACTGGACCATATACCGCCTATTTGTTATAACAGTACACTATATTCATTAGAAATAAGTCCATTTTTTAAACTTCTTGAATTGAGTTTATTAAACATCGCCTATATATATTCGTTCTTTTAATATTTTAGGCAACAAAACACATAAACTAAAAAAAAAAACCCCAAGCACTACAACATATCATACAAAATACTATGATAAACCCTTCAACATATATGAGGACTAAAAACATAATCTAATTGATCAAAACATACCATGTTGTTTGAAAATGCTCGTGTTGAAAACCTTAATTTCATTGAGTGGAAGTATTTTTTTTGGATTCAATGTATGTCATTGTGTCACATATCAATGCGTTGGTGTAACACAGTCGTTGTATGTTGTGTATGAACAAAAAAACTTAGGCATGAACGTCAACTTGTCAAGAAAAAGAATGAAAAGTAAGAAAAATAAAATAAAATAAAAGAAAAACATTTGTCATTAACTATTTGCTATTGCCTTCTCTACTGCATTCCAACGACCAAACATTTCCCATAATCTACTCCTAGAACCGGCACTTTCTCTTCTCCATTTGCACAATTGCAAGGTAAATAATGCTCTTTTCCTAGTCTATTGTGTGTCATCTTTCATTGCTTCTTCTTTGTCCTACTTCTATCTCGTGTCTAGTATCATCTTCAGCCCCATTTTACATCTTGCGTTCATATTTATTTCCTTTCATTCAATTGAGTCATTTCCTGTATGTTTACTAATATTCTTACATGTTTTTACACTAGTTTGAATCTTTTCTCTTCTTTTCTTATCAATTGTGTGTTTGAGTTGAACTTTTCCAGCCATCTAATTCATACCTTCCAGCCAAGGAGTGTTTTGATTTTGAGCTAAGACATTGGCCATTGATGTGGCGTGTGTTGACTACCGCAAAATCATATAGTACCACAAGTGCACGACCGTGTCAATGTAAGTATATGATATTGTATCAATGTCGAAATCCCAATGCAAGAGACTATGTATATCCCAACTTTGTCTCAAATTCAACTAGTATAGCAAGAGCGTGTAAAATAAAAGGGAAGATGGATCAAGTAACAATCAACAAGTAGCAAGGATCAAGTATCAATAAGAGAAAACACTAGGAATTGGAGATATTCCTCCAAACCATAACTAGGTATATGCTCGGTTATTTTTTGTTTAATAAAATAGGAGAGTTTAAGTCACAAATACTAATGTAGCATGGTATAGCTATGGTGTGTCAAGACATTTGACTTGATTCAGCTAATGAATATCACATGGTATTTACTATTACTCATTAATTGATAAGCCATTTTACAACTTATGACTAAATTAAATTACGGAAGCATCACATGATGTTTGTTATTTTCTTACATAATCTAACATAGCCATAGTTTGGACATTCACGTGACAAGTGAACTAGTCATCCTTTCGGCCCTAGCTAGTATCACTCAAGCATTATAGGCATCAAACATTGCACAATCATCTTCCAATTACTTATAGGTCTCATCTAGGATGATTGATTCATAAATCACTCATTCATGCTTGAAAATATACATTATGCAAAGGAAACAATCTAGACTATTACTAATCTAAGCATCCGACAATCATAATAAGTTCAAGCATGGATGAATATCAATATGAATTCGAGAACCCCTATATACTACTAAAGATGCATTTGATACTCCTTGTATTTACAAACAAACCATAGAGCGTAATTATCCTAGCATGATTTGAAGTTTTCATCTCAAATACTAGCAAGGTGACTACTCACTCATGACCGAAATTCAATAACACAAACAGTAGCAATGGATTGCATGGTGATATACTAGACTAAACACGAGGAATGTAGGAAAAATAATGGAGTGAAACGGACTTACCAATCCAAGCTTATGATCGAAACAAATAGGAAATATGATCTAGAGAAGTGAAATATGAAGAACTTCAAGAAGACCTTCAATATTCAAGGCCAATCAGCCAAAACTAAATCTAGTATAGAATATCAACAAAAAAGAGAGAGTGTCTTATAGAATATCAACGAAAAAGAGAGAATGTCTTATAGAATATCAACAAAAATACTGGACGTAGAGAGAGAAAACTAAGTCTTTGTTGGGAGGAGATAAGAACACAAAATACTTCCATAAAAAAGCTACTGGAAGGAAAAATAGGAAAACAATTAACTCTATTAAAAGAAGTGATGGTGTGTGGATTAACACCGATGAAGATATTATGCAAGAATTCACTAATGATTATAAGAATAGGTTCCTTGCCTCTAATGGGGATCAACATAAACTAGAACAATATCTTCAGATAATCTCTAAGGAAATTAGTGATGAAGATAACTTATATCTGACCAATCCATTTTCAAATAGTGATATCAAAATGGCAGTATTCGAAATAGGAAGTGATAAATCCCCTAGTCCGGATGGTATGCCGGTGGGTTTCTTCCAAAAGTATTGGAATATCGTTGGTCCTTCTGTCTGTCGGGCTATTAAAAGTTTCTACCACTCCGGTAGATTATTAAAACAAGTTAATCATACTTTTATTACACTTATTCCAAAAAATGATAACCCAATTTCTACTAATGATTTCAGACCTATAAGTCAGTGCTCTACAACGTATAAAATAATTGCTAAAATCCTAGCTTCTAGAATTAAAACAATTCTACCCAAACTAATTAACCCGATTCAAAGTGCTTTTGTCCAAAAAAGAGCAATTCATGATAACATATTAATTGCGCACGAAATATTTCATGGTTTTAGGACAAAAAAAAAGGCAAGGATGGTTTCTTAGCGATCAAGTTGGACGTGGAGAAAGCTTACTATAGAGTTTAATGGCCTTTTATTTGCGCTGTTCTTGGAAATTTTGACTTTAATAGTAAATTTATCAATTGGATACATGAATGTATTTCCTCTGTCTCTTATTCAATCTTGATCAATGATAAGCCTTCGGATTGTATATTCCCTAAAAGAGGCCTTCGTCAAGGTGATCCCATCTCCCCTTTGCTCTTTAATTTAGGTGTAGAGTTTTGGCTCGAAATATTCAGAAATAAGAAAAGTATTGGCTTTTCAATTAGGAGACAAGGAACATTAATACCTTTTCTCGCCTTTGCGGAATATATTATCATTTTTTACAAAGCTTCTTTGGGAGCTAGCACCAGAAATTTTGAGATATTGAATGACTAATGTCTCATTTCCGGTCAAAAAATCAATCTTTAAAAATCGGCATTTCAAACATAAAAAAATGTTGAAAACTCTTTGAAACGACAAATTCAGCTGTGTTTAGGGATCCCAAGCTCCGTTTGCCTGGAGCGTTATCTTGGTTGCCCCATTGTTAATGGGAAGGTGAATAAAGGCGTTTTTGATGATGTCATTTCCAAATCTAAACAACAACTAACAAAATGAAAGCCTCTTCTCTTTCCCAGGAAGGAAGAACTACACTAATTAAAGCGAATTTAAATGTTAAACCAAATTTCATTATGCAATGTTTCATGCTCCCAGCTAGTATTCATAAGAAATTGGATAAAATTAATAGAAATTTCTTCTGGAATAAGGGTCCTAATTTTCATCCGTTGATTAGTTGGAATCGAATTTGTAAACCTAGAAGTTTCGGTGGTGTGGGGATCAGAAAAGCGGAGGATATGAACAAAGTCCTTTAAATGAAGCTTCTTTGGAAAATAATGGATGAACCTGACAATATTTGGGTGAAAATCGTGAATGAGAAATATCTTAAAGGGTCCTTGATCTGGAATTACAAAGTCAAAGGAAATACGTCATGGCAATGGAAGAAACTTACGAAATTAAGAATTGAGTTTGAACTAGGTTTCCGTGGAAATGTGGGTGATGGCATTACGGTCAAATTTTGGAAAGATCGATGGATTTCGAATGAACCTTTAATTAAGATGGGTAAGAATACCGAGGGTATTAATGAGGAAGAATTAGTAAATTGCTATATTAATGAGAATAGATGACATGACCAAATAATTGATTTGGTTCTTGGCCATGTTTTGCCGAGAGAAATTATTTTAGCTATTAAATCTTATCAACTCCCTAAGTCGTTTATCCGCGATCGCCTTTATTGGGCTCCAGCGGTTAGCGGGAGCTACTATACTAATTCAGCAATGAACCTCGTGTACTTAAATAAAGGACTTTCTGATACCACTTTTGTAACACCCCAAATCCGCGGGACTCGGGGCGCTACTGAGCGAGACCTCACAATGGGTCCCGACCCTTAGCTTGACAACAATTTCACTGGACCTTCCAACATGGCACAAATAAAGGTCGAAAACTCAAATATGTTTTTGAAGTATGCGGAAACGAGAAGTACGAACTACAACTTGGAAACTCAGCCGAGTCCTCAAAACAACGTAAATAAATCCGAATTCTAACAAACGACAATATCCATAAAAGACGACATGAAAAGACTCAAAACCTCCCCATCCTATAATGTACGGAGACCCCAGCTGTCCACTCCTCCGCCTCACTCGGCGGCATTCCTAACCTGTAAATCATCTACACAATCGGTTTAAAACCGTTAGCTAATATTCTACGCATTAGAAAAGCAGTGAAGGCACAACACGTCCATAACACAAAACATAAATCACCCAAGTCCGATTTCTTATCTTTATTTATTAAGTCGTATTCCAATCTAGTTCAACTTCTTTTGTGACACGAGACCCCAATGGTCTCGCCCCGGTCCCTACTTACCGGCAAGGAATGGTACGGATGCATTCGTCCATCTAACCCGCCGGGCTAGTCGCCGAGAATCCCTAGACCTCACTATGGGCTAGGCAGTGTTGTCACCGCCCGTTCTCATACACTTGGGCCGATATAAACATATATATAAAGTCGGTGGTCCTAATTACCGGTTTCATCGTTATAACATAAAATAACACACACCACCAAACACACAACAATACTAATACATAGAATACGAGCTAAGTAAGTCCGAACCCGCTGATTGGATTTGGTGTTTGAATATAATGCCGAAAGTTAAAAATTTCATCTGGAAACTTTCGATTAATGGTCTTCCAACTAAAGAAAATTTAGTAAAACAGAAAGTCCTAGTTCCTAAGAATTGTTGCCTTTGCGATCACCCGTACGAATCAACAGAACATCTCTTCTTTAAGTGCCATTTCCTTTACGATGTCATCTCTTTTTATAGAGTCAAGGATGCTATTGGGATGGGTATGAATTTAGACTCTAATATCCATACGAAGCTTAATTGGTTTAAAGATAAATTATCTGAATCGGAATTTATCTATCTGAGTGTAATTTGGTGGATTGTTTGGTCGGCTAGAAACCAGAGAATCTTTAACAAAAAAAAAAACTCAAAACATTGATCAAATAGTCTGTAATCAAATTAATGATTGGAATCAAGCCGGAAAGGAGGTGTTGAAGCATAATAGTGGTGTGGGGAAGAACAAAAGGAAAACAAAAAATATCCACTAGGTCAAACGTGGAGTTGTATTTACCAAATTAAATTTTGATGGTTCTAAGAAGGAATCTGGAAACTCTGCTTATGGCTTTATCCTCCGAAGTCATGATGTCAATTTGATTTCCCTTGGTTATGGACAATGTGGTTACATATCCGTCCTCCATGTTGAAGCATGTGCACTAAGGGAAGGTCTGGTGAGGGCATTTGATTTAGGAATCAAGAATATTGAAATTGAAGGGGATTGTCTGTCTATTATCAATTCCGTGAGACAGACTTGGAAACCTCCTGAGAGCTTGACCTTATTTTATCAGATATTACTAATATTTTAGTGAATTTCTGTCAGGTCAGGATTCATCACGTGTTCAGAGAAGTCAATGGTGTTGCTGACTTGCTTGCGAAGATGAGACACGACTTCTCTCTGACGTCAGATTCATCTACTCATGTAGTGGATGATCTCATCCATACTCTAGCATGGAAAGTCTCGAGGAGATCATCTTTCCTAATTGCTTACCATGTAGTATTAAAAAAAAAATGTATTAAATTATTTATTGTCGTGTAGTTTTGATATTCTTAATACTTAGTAATGGAAATTTGTGATTATTAACTAATGGTTTTACCATTTCGATTATACTTTGTAGGATATTCAAATTGCAGTTTTTGATGTCTACGCACGAGCTTTTACTACATTGCAAACTTTTGTGGCCTTAATTAGCGCCGTCTTCAAATTTCAAAAAGGTTAATTTATACTGGTTTTTTGAAATGTTTAGTGTAGTTAAAATTAAATTGAAAATAAACTAGGAAAATAAACTATCTTTTGTTATTGTAAGCATTTATGTAATAAATTTAAATGACATCAATGTAGGTAAGAAAATAAACTAGAAAGATATTTTTAAAAAAAATGTTGTTTCTATATTACAGAGATAATATATTTTTCAACAATTCAACTTTATTGAAAAAGAATATAAGTGTTTTTATGAAAACTACACAAAATATGTTAGATGGGTAATATAAATTGAAATCACGGAAATGAAATATTTCAAGCTTTAATTTATATAATTGGCTATTAACATTTTAAATTTATACCATAAATCATCTTATCAAGTATTCGAGGATCTTTTACACATTGATTTTCATATTCAAGCATCATCAAATTTATATAATGATTAGAAAATATTTCATGCTTTTATGAGACGTTGGATTATAAGAATATGATTGTACGTAGGATGTAATACATTTAATTTTAATACTCATGAATGTGAAGATAAAAATTCTTGCATACATTGCATTATATATGTACACCTCATAAGATTGGCGATTAATTTATAAATTTAGACCATAAATTATCTTATTAAATACAAGATCTTTTTAAAATCAAAATAAAAACAACATAAATATAAATTAAAAGAAAAATGTACAACTTATAGGATTGACTACAAACGTTCAATTGATAAGCTAGATGATTAATTTTCTAAATTTAGACCATAAATTATCTTATCAAATATTCTACATGTCTTGATGTACCATCTTCATATGTAATAAGCATACAAAATTTTGGATTATAACAATAAAAATGTATGTAGAATGAAGTACATATGAAAAAAGAATAGTATCTTCAATTAATAAAATTAAGTACAAATGTTCAATGGATAAGGTATACATTACCTTATAGAATAATGTTCATGTTTTGATTTGTGCATCTTCAAATAAAAAAAATTATAAGAACATAAGTTTTTTCCTCTTTTACAAGATTTGGGATTATGCCAATAAAAATATACATGGAATTAATTATATGCACATGAAAATACATATGAATTTAAACACAAAAATAAAGGGAGGTGTTATTATTTGTTATTATAAATATCCACACATTCACGACCTCTTTTTGTAAACCAAACCAAACCGATTAACAAACAATGATGTTGGTATTTGGTCTTAGAAATTTTGTAACGTTATTATCGTGTTGGTTTGTGTTATGTTCCTACCGGTTGAATGCACAATCAAATGTTTTTGATTTGACTAAGTATGGAGGAATCGCCGATGGAAAATTTGACAACAGTAAGGTACTACATGTTCATATGTATAAAATATATTTATTTGTGCGATATTCACTAAGGGCTCGTATGATATTGCTAGGAATCATTTCCGATAACGGAAGGATTTCAAAGCAATAAAAAACTATGTTTGTTTAGAGGTCTTTTTACGTATGAAAACGAAACGGGCACTGATTGTTTTGATTGATTCCGGGCATTACTCAGTGCATGGAATGATACATGCAAATGGCAGGGGAAAGGTGAAGTCACACTTTTGATTCCTCAAGGAAATTACTTTTTGAATCCTTTAGACAAAGTGGGCCATGTAAAAGCCCAATTAAGTTCCTCAACAACGGCCAATTTTGGGCCCCTCTTGGCCCAACGGATATCACTTATTGGGTTGAATTTCGCTATCTTGATGGGTTGACTGTTTTTGGTGGCATATACGATGGTCAAGGTCAATCTACTTGGAATCAGTCAAATTTGGTCAACCCTGGTTATGCAGTAAGTCAACCACTTGATTCATATGCATATCTATACTACTTATGTCTCATCTATAATGGATATTTTGAATTGATCAGATAATGAACATGGCTTTTGTAAACAATACAAGCATTCAAAGAGTGGTTCTCAAAAATAGCAAGAAGACTCACCTCTCCCTCTTCGCTTGTAACAACATCGAGATCTCCCATTCGACAATCTCAGCCCCGAAAAACAGCCCTAACACTGACGGTGTTAGGATCGGGCTCTCGAATTCCATGATAATAAGAGATACAAACATCGGATCAGGAGACGATTGTATCACCCTCCTAACGGGAACCAACAACGTTAACATTACTAGGATCAATTGTGGGCCTGGCCATGGAATCAACATCGGAGGCATGGGTTATAATCCGGGAGACGAAGTGAAGAATGTTTTTGTCAGGAATTGTACCTTCACGAGGACCCTTAATGGCGTTAGGATTAAGACAGCGGCAAATAAAAATCCAGGTGTTTGCTCAGGTGTGTCATTTGTGGATATCATCATGGATAATGCTCATAATCCCATTATCATAGACCAAAATTATTGGCATACTACCAAATATCCGGTACGTACCTTAATCTAATAAGCTTTCCCTTTTTTTAAATAATTTTAAGCAAAGTTGTTCCTTAAATCTCCTATTTATGCAAGGAGATTCACACGTGCAAATTGAAGACATAAAGTTCGTAAACATCAGAGGAACGTCAGCTTCAGATTTAGCAGTAAACTTGCAGTGTAGTGGCAGCAACCCTTGTAAGAACATTAGGTTGGAAGATATAGACATCACTAATGGAGTTCTAAATGGTAAACTGCCTACTACAAATTGCACCAACGTTAAGGGGACCATTACTCGTGTAAAAAATCCCGGTTCTTGTTCAACATTAAATTTATTCACTAGTTAGCTCGGTTTAGAACTCCTAGCATGATTATTACAATAATTTGTATGTTGGGGGTCCAACCCTTAACAAGATACTTCATGTGGTATATCGCACTTCAATTTCAATTATGATTTTACGAAATTAATGTAGTCATGCATACAATTGTTAAAACCCATACATATAAAATTTAGTGTTTAAACTACACCATAAGGAGAATCAAACAAATTTATGAAAACAAATTGAAGAAGAAATATACAAGGTTCTCAACATAGTCTTCAACACATTTTTCTTCCAAATGACACGAAGAATGTTGATATCAAGTTACCTAGTAGAGTGGTAAAAAGTTGAGACTTTGTACTGGCTGGGTCTTGCCGGGATCAACAACGAAAAAAAAAACAACCAAATAGAAACAACAACTAACTATGGCTCTTGGCCCAGACAACGTCCTAGGTGTCGAGGAGATCGGAGCACTAGAGAAGGCCTAGACGATGTTTTTCTTCCTGGGCTGCAATAAGTAGATCGAGAGGTCGTTCACGATAATAAACTCAAATCCATTTCCTCGAGAAAGCTTAATTCCCTAGAAAATCCTCCAGTTTCCAATCACTAGTATCGTACATATAGAAAAGTTATGGATGAAACCTAATAGCCAAACTCCTAAGTTATTCCTAATGATAGTGACCCCTATAATATGAACACCATCTCTAATGAGTCCATCGTGTAAATCTTGAAACAACTTTCAATGTTCTAAGAAACAATAATTTAGACGATGGTATATTCCTTATCCAAATGGTATATTCCTTATCCAAATTTTGATCTTGAAATAACTTTCCCATCCACCAAGATACCTTGTTTTAAGGTTATGGAGAAATTTCCGCATATGTAAAATAGATCAAATAAAATCACAGAAATAGTAATGTCGTAAATTCGTAGCATGTGATAGCCTAATATGACATAATTAAATACTAACCTCCTAAGATAATTTTAGTCTTGCTGAATGAATTTAGTATTTGAATGACCACATGCTCCAAATCATTGTACAACTTCTTTAATGTATAACATAATCTAACATCATAACGTAAAACCATTAGCTAATATTGATAAAATACAAAAATAAATACTAAATTAGCACAACTAAACACCAATGAAGAAAATAAACCCACAAGCATGCTTTCACACAAAATCATCATTATTATCTTTATTTTAAGTGGTTCAATATAAGTTCAACTTATTATGTGGCACGAGAGATCTCTCGGTCATCGTCTTTGTCCCTTTATACCAATAGGAATAATTATCACGCGTCTCACCGTATACATGTGTGGACTAGTCGTAAATAACTACCCGGGCGTTGGCAAGGCGGGGCAATGATGTCACAACCCGTTATATATATATACTCCGTTCTTGTAAAAACAATATTATAGTGTTATTCATGTTATAATTAAAAAACCACTGAGAACACGACACTACCATAACACATATCATTGCGAAGAATGTTAATTAAGTAAGTCCATATGGTTTTCTTAAATTAGTCGAAAAACTTGATCACCCCTATTTTCACAATCCTTATATGTATGTGATCCCATATGTGATGCGCCTTTGATTACGTTGATCGTAGATGATGAGGACGAGGCTTTGAGGGTTCCCTCCGAAGGACCGCTCACCCGTGCCCGATCCAAAGCCATAGCCCAAGCTACCGGCTCAATCATCAGCCGCACCATTAATTCACTCGGACCCGTAAGTGGCATGTCGTGTCTCCGCACCACCATGGCATAAACTACCGGCTCCGCCCACGCCTCTTGCCCCCTTAGTGCATGTCTCGTCTTCCGGACACCATGACATGAAGCAATCACATTTTGGACTACAATTACCATATTTTTCTATTTTGTAATAGAAAGGATATCCATTATAAAATGTTTCCTTGTAATCCCTATTGTGGGGCCTCCCATTTTATTGACTTGTTTTGACTCATAGGCCTGTATTTAGGAAAAAACCCTCTATATAAGGATGTGTTGACCCCACTTGTATTTTTATGTTTAAATTTACTAAGTATTGAGAAGTATTTCCTCCTACCTAACTTGGCCCCCTTACTTTTTATTGTTCATTTTTCGTATAACAGGTCTAGGCACACAACGACTATGTTATCACCATTTGAAGTTGTCTACGGCCTCAATCCACACACCACGATGGACTTCACTCCCCGCCCGCTAAAGGACGGAGAACACATAACCTCCGCAAACCGAGCCGTCCACATCATTGAGCTTCATGAGCGGACTAGAGCATGTGTCTCTGTAGTAGTCCTGCATTGAGAGCATGAATCATCTTGGCATAAATGACGGCGTTTTCTTTCCTTGTTCATGATGGCCCCTCCCTTCAGAAGCTTCTAGATATAAACTTGGACTCGCTCTTGTATTTTGAGTCTCCAAACAGTTTTATAAAGGTTTGTTGCGTTCATATGATCTTCAGGGCTAGATAGAGCCAGCTTGAGAAGAGTTGTGTTCGGGAGGGAGCAGTAGGATCAGAGTGTGTTCCAGTCCCAACAACCCTCGTCATTCCAAAAGCTTCGCACGTTTCTTCCCTATATGGAGTTGTTGACATCTCCAATTGCCTGCTCGATGAGTGTTGAATCTTATGACAACAATCATTCTAGAAATCGATGTCCATCCCGTCTCCTAAGGACCATCTGGTGGCCGGTCGGATGACATTTTCGAGCCCTGTTTTAATTCCCAACCAGACATATGAAGGTGTTGAATGGACAGAGTTAGTTCTGACGCATATACTTGCTCTTGAGTATATTGGACCAGAGGTTGCCATCTTCTTTTAAAAACCTCCAACCGATCTTACCTAACAGGGCCTTGTTCATAGTCACCATCTCCCGTATGCCAAACCCCCCACTTTTCTTGGGGAGACGGAAATTGTTCCAAGGCACAATATGCATGATTTTCCTCCCATCTTTATGTCCCCGAATGAATTCTCTACAATGCTTGTCAATGTCGTTGCAAATGGCCACAAGGAGTTGTACGGATTCCATATTGTAAACCGGCATGGAACTTAACACCGACTTTGTGAGGACAATCCTACCCGCAAAGCTTAGTGTATTTCTTTTCCAGCCACCTAGTCTAGCATTTATTATATTAAGAAGAGTGGGAAAAAGTAGCTTTTGTGACTCTTCCAGTCTTCCTTGTAGCATTAGAACCCCAAGGTAGTTGTCCAGTTTCCTGGTGACGTCTACACCACTCACCCTTCCGAGGTTATCGCACATGTCTCTGCCCACATTTGGGGAGATAAAAACTATTGATTTACTTATGTTGACACGGAGTCCACTTGCTTTACAAAAAACCCCAATGCAAATTATGCAATGATTTACCATCCTAAGTTGTGAAATAGAAACTTTCACAAAAAGTGTAATGTCGTCTACAAAGAAACAGTGTGATAACTGATAAGGCAACATTGATGGAGCATACAATTCTGATGGAGCAACGACAGTGATTAGGATAAAGACAAAAAGGTGATTGCAGTGGTGAATCAAGTTAAGGTTTCACATGGGAGGAAGACAAAGGGTGACGTCTTGGTTGCCGTCGAAGATGGTTGTTGGCAAATACGGAGATTGAAGTTGTCCACTGGTGGAGAAACTTTCAATTGTATTTGGGGTTCAATCAGTGAAACCGGATAATGCATTACTTGAGACATACTGCAAAAAAAAGGCATTCAAAGTGGAAATACAAACGCACCCTACATGACATATTGGCATGTTATTAATGATAAATGGAAATTATATTTACTCTACTTCTTATCTGGAGGTTCAACTTACCATTTTGCTATACACTTATTGAGTAAAGGAAAGCTTATCTCCCAAGTTGATTACCTCCAAACATTAAAGATTCAATTCTCACAAATTATAGGGATCAGAAATCCCCATCCAAAGAAGGATTCTTCGAGGACGCTTGAGATATCTAGCCTGCCAAGCCGGCTCATCGCTTTCAAAAATAAAGCCACTCTTCATGTAAAGTTTCTTTGCTGGTTCGTTGTCAGCCGCAACATGGACATACACATCAGTCATCCCTGAAGCAAGAGCGATATCAAGACAGTCAGTCCAATTCATACTGCCAACATTTCATTTAAGTTTAAAAGCTAAAATCCTGAAATTGCAATTTTAGATAAGTCTCTATTCTCAATTACATGTCTTGTACAAAGATTAAGTACTTAATTTAGGGCAAAAACACATCTTTAGTGCCCGTTTAGTTGGAGTGGTGGAAATGAAACAGAATGGAATCAGTTAAGGAAAGGAAATGGAACTATTGGATTCCTTTCATGTGTTAAAAGACCTCTAAAAAAACGTGACTTTTGATTTATTCAGAATCATTCCATTACTGCGAATGATTCTTAGCGCTTCCAAACGAGCCCTTAGTTCATTCAATCTTCCTTAAATGAGAATCACTTAATATTGAAGAAAAGGGACGGTCTGGCCTCAATGAAT
Organism: Fagopyrum tataricum; assembly: GCA_002319775.1. Lineage (NCBI taxonomy): Eukaryota > Viridiplantae > Streptophyta > Magnoliopsida > Caryophyllales > Polygonaceae > Fagopyrum > Fagopyrum tataricum. Next base: position 29,252,992 of record CM008280.1, read on the forward strand.
GCCAGGACAATGTGGAGCCTCAACCAAATAACCCTAATTGGATTTACTTATACCACAGCAGAAATAACTAAAGATAACCTTATGCAGAAAACTGGAACTCTTTGCACCTTTTCGGTCGAAACAAAGGGAAAAGGATAACAATGAGGTAAAAAAACTGAGAGCTGGATAGAAGCATTTGTATAATCTGCTAGTTTTAGATACATTACCCCATTCTTCAGCAACAGTCTTTGACTTCAAAATTAGGGAGTGACCCAATCCGTTTCTTTGTAGTTCCTTAGCAACACAAACGTTGCTCAAATATGCCCTTGCAAAATCAGCCCCAATGCCCTGTGAAGAAAGAAAAATGTTACCAAACCAATAAGCTCAAGTATGTCACACTGACTCAATACTAGAAACAGAATTGTATTAAAATCCACACATAATACCTGAGGCTTCATCCCCGTGATTTCATCTGGAAGCCTAAGACAGTTGTTGACATCAAGGGTTGCTACAACTACACGATCTTCTCCATTAACAGAAAACTGCAAACCATCACCATGAAAACAAAGACATCATTCAGCAAATAATAAGCACAAACAACTAATAGGTATTCAAAACACCTCCTAGACAGATATGTTAACGAAATTACAACGATACTGGCATGTTGTCTTTTGCGTAGCCTGAATTAAATGACCCTAACTCAATTTATTAATACAAAAATGCCACAACCCAGTTTATTGGATGTCTTTCTCTCTCTTTGCAAAAAAAAAATGCTCTTTTGTCTCTAATCTTAAGGATTACATCTCAGTTCCTCTCCCCCAAAGCCTTCTCCCATGACATTGTAAAATTCCTTTTCTTTCATCTTTTCTACACTTCCTTTATGAAAATTATGACTTTTTTTTCCCGTATGAGTTGCCTCCTTATCATATTCATGTCCCTTCAGCAGTCTTATTATAGGTTGGACCCATGCTTTAACAACTATATGCGGTTTCTTTTTAGAGACGATTATAAAGATTGAGGAATGCTTATAAAATAGAGAGAAGCATGCTCAGTCAAGAAAGGGGAAACAGGTTCAGACGTAAACAATTTAAGTTCCCTTATATCTTTTGAAACAAAAACAATGAATTACTTGGAAATATAAATTCATTTATATTCTCAGAAGAAAACTCAAACTTCTGCACTGTGTTTCAAGTACTTCCTTTCCAATTGATTTTCCTCAATTTCTTTGTTTGTCTCTTTCTTCTCCTCAATTTTTTGTGTTTCCAATACATCAATTGGCAAGACAGACCAATTCAGCATGGTAGGACTGACTCAGAGACCTCTTAAGCCAAATATGTTAGTAACCATAGGTAGAGTTCAAACTTACAGATTCTGCCTTAAATTAGAAGAATGGATTATTTCGCTGACAGTGTTAATTGATATCCTAAAGTAACCAGAAATCTTTTAGAAATCCGATGCATATTTATCTGTCTTTCTGAAAGAAACGTGACACATACTCAATTGAGAAGCAGTAAATCTTACCTTACATCTACTGCATAGATCAGCATAGCGAAGGTTTGTTAAATAGGACAATGGAAAGGAGGCATTTATGCAAGAAACTCTTCGGAAACCTTCCCTTGTACCTGCAACCCGTTCTTTTAGTGCTTCAAACTCACGCTCAGCCAAGTACTTCTTATGATCCTATTAGAACTTGACAAAAAGTAATGTAACATCAGCAACTGCAACCAGAGAAGTTAAGAACACTATCAGGCAAAAGCAAGATAACTTATCAACTAGAAAAGCAAGGACGTAAAACAAACTACAATTTCACAGTGCAAGTATGCGCTTTAAGGCAATAATGGTCCAACATTCATCATCCTTGTGTGGATCATCAGCTAGATATTTAGCTAGACATCAGCTTGATCTAGGCCCACCCTAATTTCCCCTATACATTGCAACAGCACCAATGTGTCTGACATCAAACAGATCTTTGAACGATTAGTTTAATTAGTACAATTTAGTCTTACTTTGTTGGTAACATCACCATAGTTGCAGTGTACCTAAATACCCAGTCTTTGTAAATGTAATGTCTATACTATTCTAAGCTTGGTACCTAAGCCTAAGGGCGCATCAGTTGACTGCGGATTTTCCTCTTGATTGATGCGTAAGCTTTTTGGATGAGGATTAGAACATAAATTCATCTAACAAGTCACAAACATTCTCGAGTTGACATGCTAAATTTTTGGTTATAGTAGCTACCGCAGTGAGATCCTAATCCTACAAGATAGGAACAACAGCTACTAACGAGAGCAAATCATAACTGTCATAAACACACAATCGCGTATGGACCGAAGATGGATCAAGCAATTCAAATCGGAATTGGTTATTGACTTTTCAACAGATAACGCAATCAACTAAGATCAGAATATGATCTACACGGAAGGGCTTAGATATTCATTTAATAAAATTATTTCATCTTATCCTCAAATTCAAACCTCAATTTTTCAGCTCAAAGCCTCAAACAAACGATCTGAAATGTAAAAGCTGTAGTAATATAATCACCGATAGCGAATACGATAAGAAAAACACCTCGATGCCAAAGGAGTCTTTGAATTCAGTGAAGGTGCGCACCCGGAGACAGGCGGCTGACCAGAGCTCCTCTTCGGAGACAGCTTCCTCGACAGATAGAAAAGATTTGTCAAGGAGGAAGGGCTCGTCGGCGCAGGGCTGGGGTGAGGAGATAGCCACCAGCGGGACGTGGCAGCGGAAGACAGCGGCGAAAGAGAAAGAGAGAGCGTGGTTAAAATTAGGGTTGTGAGAGAAGGAAAGATTACGAAGAGAGGGAGGTAGGGGGTTGAAGAGAGGAAAAAGAAGAGAGTGAGAGGAGGAGGTAGAAGCAGTGGAGACGGTCGCCATTTTCGTCCAACCACTGGCTCTTGCGGTTGCGGATGCCAGTGAGGATAACTCTTCTGTTTCCTTTGCTCTCCTCCTCCCTCTTTCTCTCCTCTCAAACGGCCTCTGAGTTCTACCTGTTGACTTTTTTCTTACAAATTCTGAATAGCGCTCTCTAATTTGGGAATCTACGAATAGTGTCCTAAAAGTTTTGCAATGGAATTTTTAAGGACAGACGACAAGAATCTTATATCTTATCTTATATATATTATAGGAGTAAACTCCTTGTCACGTGTCAGCACCAAATTTGACGCAGCATAAAAAAATATTTTAAAAAGTTAATTATTTTAAGTTGTTAATATAAATTATTATCAAAAGACCAACAAAATCTTTTAAAAAATTTATTTATCTAGATAATTAAAATATGGGTTTACATAGTCGGATTTTTTTTAATAAAAATTATTTTATTATTATTATTATTGTTATTATTATTATTTTAATTTGTTAATATAAATTATTATCAAAACCCAACAAAATCTTTTTAAAAATTTATTTATCTAGATTATTAAAAAATGGGCTTACATAATCGGATTTTTTTTTAATAAAAATTATTATTTTATTATTATTATTATTATTTTAAGTTGTTAATATCAATTATTATCAAAACCCAACAAAATCTTTTAAAAATTTATTTATCTAGATTATTAAAAAATGGGTTTACATAATCGGATTTTTGTTAATAAAAATTATTTTATTATTATTGTTATTATTATTATTAAATTATTATTATTATTTGTTAATATAAATTATTATCAAATCCCAACAAAATCTTTTTAAAAATTGATTTACCTAGAATATTTTTTTGTTACGGCCTCTCCCTCCAATTTTTTTAAATTTTGAATTACCTTTTTCAAAATTTATTTTTTCTAAACTTCACCTATAGTATGTTGATTAGATTTGTCGAATTAATAACGTTATATTTTTAAAAAAAAACTGATTTAAACCTCTTTATAAATAAAATTGATATAACCTACATTCAAATTAATATTTAATTTATCGGTTAAAGTTTTAAAATCTCATTCGTAAAATTAAATGTGTTTTTTGTTTGTCACTAATGTAGTTCCATTTAATCAAAATTTGTATTTAGTGAAAAAATTATAAAATTTTATTGAATTTGATAATATTGTTAAAAATATTAATATTCTTAAAAAAACGTTAAAATATTTTTTACTAAGGTTAAAATACAAATACAATATAATAATATATTATAAAATAAAGTTTAAAACGCAAACCGCACAAGGTGCGGGTATTACACTAGTTTACTAGGTGTATAGTAAAGCCATATCTTGTGTTAGAGGTTGAAATCCAGTTTAGACGAAGTAATAAAGAAAAAAATATTGAAAATTTACTTCTTTTTTTTTGTTACGTGTCAACGCCACAATTCACACATCTCCCAAAAATATTTTAAAAAGCTACTTTTAAAAATCAATAATTTTGATATTTACAAATTTAGATCGTAATAATTTGTTAATCCATAAATAAAATCTGGTATTTCAAAAATCAATAATTTTGATATTTACAAATTCAAATCTTGATAATTTGTAAATCCATAAATAAATCTGATAATTTCGATCCTATCTTACCAACTAGTTTAGATATCGTGCCTTGCACGGGTATTGATTATATATATATATATATATATATATATATATATATATATATATATATATATATATATATATATATATATATATATATATATATATATATATATATATATATATATATATACACGCGATAGATCACAGGTATTGGTAATATATATGTATACGTGTGCGAGCGATAGGTTGAGTATATTGTGAGTGAATGATATCATTTTAAGATTTTTTTTTTTGGTTAAAGGGGGAGGATCGGAGCCTCCGCGCATCTTGACGCGCTTCTTATTCAAATAAAAAGGGCTAAGTAGTCAAAAAACGGGGGATAGCCCAACCCCTAACATCAGCAGCAATAATACAGATAACACCCTCCGGCGGGTCAAGCAATACATGAAAACCAGTATGAAAATTAAAAGCTAGAGACGCTAAGAAATCCGCCGCACAGTTGGCTTCACGGAAAACATGGCGAACTTGGACATTCCAAGTTCTACGAATAAAGCCTTGGCATTTGTGTACCAGGCTGGAAAGTGGGTGGCAACGTGGGATATTCTTGCTCAAAAGAGTGGTCGCTAAAAGTGAATTAGTTTCTAGGATAACATTTCTAGCACCACTCTCCTAAGCGATTTCAAGCCTATGTAGGATCTCCAAAGCTCAGCCATGTAACACCTCAAATCCGTAGGACTCGGAGTGCTACTGGGCTAGGATCTCACAATGGATCCTGACCCTAGCCTGACAACAAGTTCACTGAATCTTACAACAAGGCACCGATAGATTAAATACAAAACATCAAACTGTTATAAAAGTATCAAAAGGTTTATACAACGCTGCGGAGTACAAACAAAACATAACGTATATACATGGTCAAAATAACTCATAGCCCACGAGTACGACCCCAGTGTACGGAGCCCTCAGCAGATCGCCTACTCTGGATCACTCTGTAGTTCTCCTAACCTGCAAAGTCTACAACACGGTATGAAACCGTTAGCTAACTATACACATATATAAGAAGATGTAGGAGCACAAACACACGTCATGAAAGCATAAACACCACAACATGATATCACGCATTTACCCGGTTTATTATCTGTATTATAAGTTCAGTCACTCCATCATATAAATATCTGAATATGAATATAGGTGACACGAGGAATATAACCCTCGCCTCTCGGTGGTAATGTCAGCTGGAGTGGTCAATCGGGACGACTCCTCCGTGTACCCTGACGGAATGGAGACAGTGCTCGTACCGTTTACCAGATCTGGATGCTCCGCAGAGAACCTCCCAGTCTCCCAGAGGGATGAGTGGGCAAGGTTGTCAAAACCCTACAACGGGCGCGCAATAGACCATAGGTCGGTAATAACAATATCATATGCAAGCAAGTATAACATACACCACTCATGCATACATCCTCATATAAGGATAGCAGTTAAGTAAGTCCTGTGGACTTACCTCAACCTCGGGAGTCTCAAACTCAACTCAAACGGCTCCGCTCTGGAGGTCAACACAGCCTAAACAAGGTATAACACATATATCACACTCATATCCATAACAGGGGTCACACCTAGACCCAAGGGATCCATAAGGATCATATTCCAACTCGTAAACCTCAAAGCCGTAACCGGCATAAACGATACCGTACTCAACCTCACTCTAACCTTATACTCGTACCTAGCATGCTACTAACGCTCATACTAGGAAGGAAAAGGATCTACTTAACTCTAGGTAGAACCGGAACAAAACGCACCTGCGTGACATAAGGGACGCAGGGGCGGAAGGCAGGTACCGCGGGCGTGGCGGAACGTAGCCGCGGGGGCGGTGACAAGGAACGCTGGTAAACGCAGGCACGCCGCTGGCACGACGCAGGCGCTGCGACACGGTAGCCGCGAGGGCGGTGACTCTCGGCCGCGGGGGCGGCGACAGTGCAGAAGATAATCCCGCGGTTCTTCTTTCACTCTTCACGTGATCAATTCACGTCTTCTCTTCACCAAAACTAAGCATATAAATATACATACACATACTAACATCAACATCCTTAAACATGCATCTAATCCTAAGCTAGAAAGATAGAATCCAAGGGAAAGAAAGAAGAAAACAAGGAAAGGAGCTTACCACAGCTGTGGCCTAGCAAGGGAAGAACAGAACCAAGGTCTCACAGGTTGGCTTCAAGCTCAGCATACAACATCAACAAGCATCACAACCACAAGGCACAACAAACCTCTTCTCATCAAGGAGAAGCAAGAACAGGATCAAGGAGGGAGAAAGAGAAGCAAGGAACGTGAGGGAAGCTGGAGGGGAACGTGAAGAACAAACCCTTGATCAGCCAAGGGAAAGAGTAAGTGAGGTAGAGAGTAAAGCACGGGTCAAAGGTCAACGAAGACGGCTGCAGCCGCCGGAAACCGTAGGGGCGGCAGCCAGGGCCGCAGGAGCGGAAACCCGCAGGGGCGGCACCCCCATCCGCGGGTGCGGCTAAGCCACAACTCGGTCAAAACTAGTCTCGGCTAAAGATCCAACTCGGTCCACGAACTAAGGCTCTTACAAGCCATCGGGACCGTACACATGCCAATATTATGAACAAAACCACGTTGCCAATTACCCAAATCATCTCTAATAACACCCGCTGCGGTAGCCTGGTTCGTACTCTTCACCGCACCATCTGTATTAACTTTGATCCAGTTCGGCGGCGGAGGGCACCAAGAAATAGGTACCATAGTTTTGTTGGCTGTAACAGTGTTTCCATGACCAGCACTCCAAGCATCCTTGTAGCTCAATACTCTCTCAATCACAATTTTGTGGCTCTCTGGGGGCCTATCTTGGTTCCTAAAGACCCTTTCATTCCTCCACTTCCAGATTTGCCAAACTGCTTCTGCAAAAACATCTCTCCACATAATATTGTTAATGAAAGAAGTAGAGCAAGCAAGATTACCTCTGAGCCAGGTTGCAAACATGACACCAAAGAAATTAGGGAAGAAACGGTCAGCACGCATAGTCCTCCACATACACTTCGTAACATTGCAGTCACGAAAGAGATGTTCCAATGTCTCCACCTGTCCCACACAAGCCAAGCAATCGCCATTAGTAGCTATATGTCTTCTACACCGTTCTTCATTGGTCAGGCACCCACCTTTGAGTAACTTCCAAATGAAGAATCTACTTCTCTCCTGCGGCTTCAATTTCCAAACTAGGCGTACAAGACAATATCAATCTCATGATAATCCTCAATTCCCATAATCAAGCCGATAGCAGATTGGACAGTGTAGTCTCCCGACTTAGAAGGCGCCCAACTAATGGCATCATGTCTACTGAAATCCAGGAACGTAGCCGCTAACTGGAGCGAGATCGTGGCCGGAAGAGCCGTGCCGATTTCATCCCACTTCCACCCCACAGATTCGTTCCAAAACGACTCAACCTTCAAATTCATCATAGAAGATTCAATATCGCAGATTGCAACCTCTACAAGCGGTTTGCTTCCCAGCCAATTATCGAGCCAGAACCTGGTGTCCTTACCATTGCCTACAATCCATCGAACTCCTCTCGTCATGAACTCCTCCAAAGCCCGTTCAATACTTCTCCAAGCAGGTGACGGAGCTGCGTGTCTTTCCCTACCTCCAACGAGATACTTAGCCCTAAAAACTTCCGTTCAAGGACTATTAATCCCATTAAGCAAGTGCCAGCCCAATTTCCCAACCAGCGCCTTATTCATAATCGTCATAGGTATCAGCCCAAGACCACCCACTCTCTTAGGTCTGCAGATTGAGTCCCATGTCATTGTATGCATGGTTCTTCTCTCAGTAGTACTTCCCCAAGGAAAACTTCTGCACATTTTATCAATAGAATTGCACGTACCTTTCGGTAAAATTAACGTAGACATCGAGTAGATAGGGATGGATGCAAGAACGGCTTTCGTGAGGGTAACCCGTCCCGCCATACTCAGATGTCTTCTCCTCCAACCGGTGAGACGAGATTGGATCTTATCAAGGAGGGGAGTAAAGTGACTCTCTTTCACTCGTCCCTTGATCAACGGGACTCCCAGATAGTCACCATACTGCTCCGGCACTTCAAAACCACTGATAGACCCTAAACTTCTTTTCAAAGTATCACTGACATTTGGGGAAACGAAAATTTTAGATTTGACTGTGCTAACCCTTTGTCCAGAAGTCGCAGAATTTACCAATGACCTCCATAATGACTCTCATTTGTTGGCTAGACGCCTCCGCAAAGAGGGTGATGTCGTCAGCGAAAAAAAGGTGTGATAGAGGCGGGCCTTTCCTAGAGAGTTTAATAGGATTCCAACAACCATCATCCACCTCCTTATTGATAAGATGACTCAGACGTTCAATACAAAGCACAAAAATGTAAGGTGAAATTGGATCACCTTGACGTATACCCCTCATTGGTTTGAACTCCTCCGTGATACCACCATTCCAATTCAGACACATAGTGGTAGTGCTCATACATTCATAGATCATATCAACCCAGCATTCCGGAAAACCCGCTCCCTTGAGAGTAGACGAGACAAAGTCCCATCTCAACCGATCGTATGCTTTCTCAAGGTCCAGCTTTAAAACCATCCATTTCTTTCCAGTTTTTTCCTTTGTAAAGAATGAGTGATTTCCTGCATAAAGACCACATTATCTTGAATCAATCTCCCCGGAATGAAGCTCCCTTGCGTCGGGCTAACAAAATCACCAATCACCCCTGTAGTCTATGGACTAACACCTTGGTCATAATCTTATAAATAACATTACATAAAGCAATCGGACGGAATTGTTGAATCCTCTCAGGCTTACCAATCTTCGCAATAAGACAAATGAGCGTTTTATTGAGGCAACTTGGGAGCTTTTTACTCTCAAAGAACTTCGTAACTTCCGAAACCACGGAGTTACCTACGACTCCCCAACATTTTTGGTAAGAAACAGGTTGGAACCCGTCAAGACCTGGTGCCTTGAAAGCTCCCATAAAAGAGGTTGCCTTCCAGACCTCCATAGCGCTCGGTAGTTTACTCATGTCAGCCCAGGTATCATTCCCCAGGGTTGGGAAACCATACGCCTCCAGATCCACATCAGTAACACTATTCTCTTCAGTGTAAAGAGCTCTGGAAAAATCAACCGCCCATTTCTCCAAAATCTCGGCTCGCTCTTCCCAAACATCACCACCAACAAAGGGACCTTTAATCCTATTTCTTTGTCTCCTTATCACAGTGGACATATGAAAAAACGAGGTATTCTTGTCCCCAAGACACAACCATTGTTTCCTAGATTTATGGAACCAGATCAGCTCTTCTTGATCCAAAACAACATTCAACTCGTGTTTTAACCTTCCTTCAAGATCAAGCAAAATCTGAGAGTAGGAGTAATCCGGGTCCCCTTGAACTTTCCCAATCTTATCTATGAGCTCCTGTTTCTTGCGAAACATATTTCCAAACACTTCGCGGTTCCACGTTAGTAATTTAGATTTAAGCAAGTTAAGGGAGATACTTACCTCTTGATTAGAAGTCCAGATACCCTCCACCATAGGTTTAAAATCCACGTGGTTCATCCAAGCTGCTTCAAACCGAAACGACCGTTTGCAAGTACCATGTGAATTAGGAAGAAGGCGGAGGAGTAACGGAGTATGATCCGACGAATAACGCGGTAAATGACAAACCGAGGCATCCTGCCAAAGTAATCACGCATTACCATTCATTAAGAACCGATCAAGACGTTTCGAGATAACACAATTGGCCGTTCTACCATTTGTCCAGGTGAAGTCCGCACCAGTGAAACCCATATCAATAAAACCATGTGTGTCTATAAACTATTGGAAAATCTCCGAGTCCTTGTGGAGACCTCCAATGCCACCTTGTCTTTCGTCACAAGAGAGGATGCAATTGAAATCCCCACCTAAAATTATAGGGTCATTAAGTGGGGAAATATCGTCTTCAAGTCTAGCCCAAAACGGTTTTCTTCTAGTGACAGGACAGTCAGTGGCGCATAAACGGCAACAATACTGTGAATACGTATGAAGTAGTATAATTGGTTGGTATGAATTGGAAATATATGAAGCCTCATATATATATATATATATATATATATATATATATATATATATATATATATATATATATATATATATATATATATATATATATATATATATATATATATATATATAAGTCAGTGATGAGAAATAAAAGTACCTCCAAAGTAGGAAACATGAAACTTCTATCATATAAATATGACTCTTAGGATTTTTCAATTTATTTTAAATTGAAAATTTCAAGACAATGAGATATATGCATATTTGAGCATATTTGAGGCTTTGAGCAATCGCCAAAACGTGAAGTGAGATTGGATTGTGAATTTTAAGTGCTAAAATTCAAACTGAATCTTTCAAATAACTTTTTTTTTTATAAAAGTCAATTATATTGTAATTCGAATAAACAAAATTTACTATAAATAGATAATAGTTTTAACTTATAACAATCTAAAACAATTTACAGATTGTAAAAGATTTGATCTTATATATTAATTATGATAAATTTAATCTCAACTTATTTTAATTTATAAAAACTCTTACCAAAAAAGTTATATTACAAAATCGAATTTGTCATAGGTTAGAGATTCACTCAAGTTTCTTTTTGCACTCTCTAGAAGCCCCTACATCATAAATTGAAGAAGTTGATAGGGATTTTTTGCACCGGTGACGGAAAGGGCTTCGAGGGACCAAGCACTGCCCATGCTTGCCATTGCGAACAACCATGGAGATTTGGCCGTTAAGCTTTCCTCTCTCCATTAGATTATATGCTTGCTCTATGCCACGCACGGACCCTTCAATCACACATGTTTTCTTGTACCTTGTCGAGTTTTAGTCTTCTCCGGAGCCCCTTGTTCATAACTTGCTAGTCGAGTGAATCTCAGACTCTCTTCGTTGGTGTGTTGTATGAGGCAGGTATGTCTTACAGAACATGTGAGGCAAGAATAACCACAAGATCTCGTGACTATTTTCTTGAAACAATTATAGGTATTAAGATATATGTGGTCAAATCTGCCTAGTTGTCAACTGTACACTCAAGCTTTAACTCAAACAATAGATTAAAAATGGTTAGCAAAAGAACTGAGTAATATCTATTTTATATAAATGGTAGATAACTGCTTTATGCCCATCTTTGGAGAGAGACACGTACCATTAAGAAGACTGGAGACCTAATAACCAAAATGGAAAATCAAACAAAAATGAACATGGTATATAATAATCGAATGGTACTTGTGTTATAAATAAAAATGGAAAATTGATACCACACTCATAGTCTCGTACCATAAGGTATATAGTTCGATCAAATTGTCCGTCGACGACCAATTGAGACGACGTCGAAAACACCAAAAAAAGTCAACGCCATAGATGAGAAGTGAATAAACCAATTACACAATGAAACGATTTTCACTCGGAAAGCAAAACAAACACGAGAAGAAGTAAGTAATCGTGACATATATACCTTCGGCGCTACAATGAGGTTGTGTTCAATAATATAAATGAGCGCAATAAAGATATAAGACATTACATGTATATTGAACTGCCACCAAAGAAGAAATTGCAGGGAAGGAGGTGAAGATCGGGAGGAGACAGAAGACTGAGCTCAAGGGAGGCTATATGACTTTGAATCTGATTGATCATCATAGTTTTCAGAATGTATAAAATGATAAAACTAACCGATCGAACAAATGGTTGTAGAATGAATAAGAGGTTGATCCTAGGGTGCTGGCGGAATAGATTTTTTTACACTCAAAATTAATAAAAAAAAGAACGATTTAGTTATTTAACTCATACCCTGATACGTATATATATAGATGAAAAAGAAATCCTACAAAACTTCCTCAATAAGCTTAAAATCGGATAGACGCAACAAAATATTAAGTTAAATAAAATTCTTTAGTTGAATATCTTTAAAAAACGGGTGAGAAATATATAAATAAAAAAAACTAATGATTTAAATAAAACTTTGAATATGATTGATACAAAACCCAACTTTATATTAAGCATGGATATACAAAATCGTATCCTGAAGATACTGCTAACCGTCCAATTCTCACGTAATAGTAGTATTGTTGATAGTTATTGAAAATCGTATCAGAACAAAAATTAATTAGGTAATCGAATATATTTTTATCAAAAATCATTGATGCATTTTTAAAAAATATATATACAAAAATTAGTACATAATTCGGTAGGTGTATATTAAATAAATATCGAGAAAGATAATTATGAGTTTATTAGTTATGGAAAAAAAGTTAAAGGAAAATTCTGAGTTTATAAGTTATATAGTTAACCAAATCAAACCAATTTAAAAATAAATAACGTAAAAGATAATTATGGGAAAAAGGTGTTGATGTGAATGACTGACTGCTGAAAAAAATAGAATTAAAAAAGAATTTGTAAATACTAATAACAAAAAAATCGTACTATTATGTAGATATATACAAATTGTGGCTAAAAAATTGATTTATTGATAATCATTTTTAAACGTAAAAAGATATGGCTTAAATGGGAGTGTAGGCCATTTTTATATAAATGAGTATTAAGTAGGCTTTTTTTATACTAATGGACAAATTAGGTCTCATTTATCCATTAAATGAAAGGGCAAATTAGGAATGTGAAATTACTTAAGTCCAATTGGTTTAATGAAAGCTCAAGCTCAATTGTTTTATGAAGGCCCAAATGTTTTAATTAAAGTTCAAGTCCAATTGGTTTAATGAAGGCCCAATTATTTTAATAAAAGTCCAAACCCAATTGGTTTAATGAAATCTCAATTGTTTTAATAAAGGTTACGCCCAATACACAAGCTTCGGACAGAGCCCGATACACAAGCTTCGGACAACGCCGATACACAAGCTTCGGACTGGGCCCGATACACAAGCTTCGGACAGGGCCCGATACACAAGATTCGGACAGGGCCCGATACACAAGATTCGGACAGGGCCCGATACACAAGATTCGGACAGGGCCCGATACACAAGATTCGGACAGGGCCCGATGCACAAGCTTCGGACAGGGCCCGATGCACAAGCTTCGGACAGGGCCCGATGCACAAGCTTCGGACAGGGCCCGATGCACATGCTTCGGACAGGCCCCGATACACAAACATCGGACAGAGCCCAATACACAAGCATCAGACAGGGCCCAATACACAAGCCTATGACGGGGCCCAATACACAAGCATCAGACAAGGCCCAATACACAAGCCTATGACGGGGCCCAATACACAAGCCTATGATATGATCCAATACACAAGCCTACGCCCGGACCCAATACACAAGCCTACGATCGGACCCAATACACAAGCCTACGACCGGGCCCAATACACAAGCCTATGACCGGGCCACTTAGAATTAAGCTCAAGCACAATCGAGTTACACAAGCTCAAGCCCACTTAGAATTAAGCTTATGAAGAAGAAAATTATAAAGACCATCGCCACTTGACTCGATATTTCTCCGTCCCGCCTTGACCTAGTAGGGAGGCGACGCAGGCCCCTATGTGGACCTTCTTTCTCTAAATGTAGTCCCGCAAACACCGCTCATAAGAAAATTAGCAGACGATTCATTAACATTTTATAAGTGCGAAACAGTATGTATATAGTCTCTCAAACAAAACCTTTACGGAACTATTCAATACTAATGGGTAAATGTACACGTGTATAAGAAAAATGCAATCTTATTTGTTGATATCATTAAGATGGTCTTTCCATGAATCATGTTGTAGTGAAGATACAAAGTCTAAAGTTTAGAGCAGCCGCTGAGATTGAGTGGGATCTCACCTCCTAGAGAATTATTTATCACGTACGGTTGAATCAATACAAAGATTCAATAAAAATGAAAGATACAAATAGACAGATCAATGTCGAAACACACTATTTTCACTAGTTTATCCTCCATGGAAACTACGACTTCACCATCCCCAATTCCCATTTTCAAAAACGAACGGGAAGACCAAAATGGAAATATGGGTTCAACTCACCCAAATCCTGCTCCATATTCACCCTGATTTGTTCAGGTTTTCATCTCAAATATTAAAAAATATTTATAAATTACTATCATTTATTAATAATACCATAAACCTCATTCGATAATCATTACTCAACCAACTCCCAAAAAATAATCAAAACTTTAATACCAATCTTTAACTGTTTTCAAAAGGTTTAAAATTTGAAATCCCTAATCTCTAAGCATGCTTTTGAAATGTAAAATGACCAATTATATATCTTGGTTTAAGAATAACTTGAATTAAAATTTTTTTTAATATAATTTCATCTTTTAACACACAAATAGTATAATATCTATTAAATTTAGAAAGTTATTTTTGTTTATGTCATAATCCTTTTTTTATATTTTATATCTCATGTCATTCTCTTAACTAAGAAACTAAATATAATAAAAATGAAAATAGTTGACTAAAAATAAATAAGATATATATAAATCCGATGTGGCTTAATGTGGTAACAACATGTGGCAAAATCTACTTCTGCTTTAGTATTATACTAGTTTTAATACTCGTGCCCTGCACGGGTTAGACGATAATTGCGTGTCATAAAAATGTTTGATAATTCATTATGTTGAGAATTGACATAATTGTTATGTGATACTTGTTGTAAGGGTGTAATTTTCACAATAAGAATGGAAATCAAGGAAGAATCCAAACCCTGCAATAACAATCGGGAAAGAGGAATTCAGGACAATATTTACCCATGCCCTGCACAGGTTAGACGATAATTGCGTGTCATAAAAAATGTTTGATAACTCATTATGTTGAGAATTGACTTAATTGTTATGTGATACTTGTTGTAAGGTTGTATTTTTCACAATATGAATAGAAATCAAGGAAGAATCCAAATCTTGCAATAACAATCGAAAAAGAGGAATCCAGGACAATATTAGATACTCGAATGTCAAAGTTAGTATCAATCCCATAAAGGATTAGACTTTATTAAATTAAATGTTAGAGTGTGTGATGTGGATTAGCGAATAGACGATACTGTAAATTGATGAAGTGACCACACAAAACTGAGTTAAGTATCAATTCACGGGTTGTTTTATATAAGATAGATAAGAAGTCATGTGTAAAACATATACTAACAAAAAAAAAAGATAAAACAAAGCATAAAATTTAAATTAACAATATTAAATAATAATATATTAAAATATAAATGAAAGAGATTTATGAAAAAATTGCATGTCTAAGTTAAAAATTACAATATCAAATAGTTATAATTTATGATTTTTTTTATACAAAATTATTCGAAAATTTTTGAAAATTTTTGAAAAAATTTTAATATCAATTTTTTTTTTATAAAAAAACCCTTATTACTAAAAAAAAATTTATTCTCAAATTTTCTTTATTATAAACAAATAAATAAAAAAAATTAATTGTTTAAAAAAATTCTGAATATAGAAAATAAAAGTTATAAGGTTCAAAAAAATAAAGTTTAATTAAAAAATAAAATTATAAGTTAAAAAAGTTAAGATTTTTGAAAGTTTAAACATAAAATAAATTTTATAAGTTCTAAAAAAGAAGCAATGTTCATATGAGAAATGTTTAGCTAAAAAATATAAGTAAATAAAATAAGATTAAATTTAAATTAAAGATTATAAGTTTTAGAAATAAAAAAGTTGAACCGAAATAACATAATATAAGTTGAAAAAATATTAAGAACTTTAAAATTAGATTGCAAATCTTAACTATTTTAATTTTAATATTATCATAATTAAAGGTCAATTAATAATATGAAGAACTAATAGAGAAATTAGTTAGTAAACTATTTGAAATAAATTCTTAAATTAAAATTTTAAATTGGATTCGTTTTTTTTTAAAAATAAATTCTTATGTTAAAAGTCATATATTAAGTAAAATATTTTTTATTTTTATATAGAAAATCGAAATTTTTTTTAATTTTTTTTTCCAGAATTGTTTTTTCAAAAACCTTTTGCGTAAATGACAAAAAAGTTTTACTAAAAAGATTTTATTTATTTTTAAAAATTTGATGTTAGATTTAAAAAAATTGAATTTTATTATAATTTTTAAATTCAATTTTTTTTTCAAAAAACGTTCATTTGAAAAATTAAATTTTAAATTCGATTTTTTTTTAAAAAATGAAAAAACACTTATTCTAAAAAAACAAACTTATTTAATTTTAAATATTTATTTATTTTTTAGAAATGAAGAATATTTTTGTTAATTGTTTACAAAAAAAAACTGCTTTTAGAAAAAGATAAAGTTTATAATTTTTTGGAAAAAATAAAGTTCAATTAAATAATAAAAATATAATTAAAAAATATTAAGATCTTTTAAAGGTTAAATAAATAAGTAATTTTTATAAGTTATAAAAAAATTAACGTCATGTTGTAAAATATAAATAAATAAAATAAGATTAAATTTAAAATAAAGTTATAAGTTTTAGAAAATATAAAGTTCAATTGAAAATTAAAAAATAAAAGTTGACAATATATTAACATATTTAAAATTAGATTGCAAATCTTAACTATTTTGATTTTTAAATAACAAATAATTAAAGGATATTAATAATATGAGGGAGTAATACAAAATTTGTTAGTAAAATATTTAAAATAATTTTATAAATAAAATATTTAAAATAATTTATTTTAGGGTGGGACCTGACTTAACAAAAAATTGACACGTGTAAATTTAACGACGTGGATTTACCAGACTGTGCCACGTGTAAATTTAATGACGTGGATTTACCCGACTGTGTCACGTGTAAGTTCACGGGGTGCTTTAGTATATAGATAGACTAGTGTATTACCCGCACCTTGTGCGGGATTTACGAATATTATCGAATTGAAAAGGTGTATTTAAATTGATGATTAATTATATCAGCTCATTTTATCTTATCTTATCATATTAATATTAAATATGTTGTTAATTTTTTAAATAGTTACATAATTAAAATAAAATTCTCAATTATTTCTTTCAAATATTATCCATTTTCACTCTAAATATTTTAACAACTTATATTTCCGGAAAAAATATCAATATTCTCAATTATGATTTTGATTGGTGAAGAATTAATTTCTGGTTATCTTCTCAAAGCAAATTATATATATATATATATATATATAATATTAATAAACCAAATTAGGGTTTCAACTTACATACCGTAACTATGATTATCTTTTAGAGCAAAACATGAAAGAAAAAACTAAATAACAAATTTGGAATATGGAACTCAATAACAAAATTTGAATTTGAATGAGATATTACCGGTACAGATTTCGATATATGTCACTAAATTTAAAAAGGTATAGAAATAATAAATCAAAACCGAAAATTAATGCTATGATTGTTGAGTGAAATTACACAATAAAAATAAGTTGCTTATCATAGATTTCTATGAGATATGATCGGAAGCCTTCAAGCTGCAACGATGGGCCGTTTGCCATAGTCGATACACTGTTTGCAAAATGCTACAATGTAAGGACATGTTTGATTTTCAAATTTCGGATTCAATGAGGGGTTTATGTTCCATAGATGACGATCTGTTGTTTAGTAAGAGGCAGCGAAGCATGTTTGGGGCTCTTCCATGGGCCTGAAAAAGCTTATTAATGAATTTATGCAAGGATTACTGTAGCACATGCGTAACACATAGGGAAGAATTACTGTAACACATGCTTAACATAGAAGAGTAGAAATCGATCATTTGAACCGAATAAATGGTTACATGCTTAACATAGAAAATAGAAATCGATCATTGAACCGAACAAATGTAGACTGACTGCTGCTTGTGAGAATACTCTTTTACTCTACTCAATTTGATTGGTGTGTGCAGTCTATTGAAGATATGGCTTATATATATTACTTATATATCTCTTTTTCAAATATTTCTTTTATTTTTATAAACACGTAAATCTTATCTACCAAATCAAAACCGTACAAATCAATTTAGCACGTAAAGATTATATTGGATACTCTTCAACAAATTTGGAAGATACGTAGTTGACTTAAAAGGTTTTCTTAGGTTATCTTTTTTTAAAATCATGATGATATAAATTTTCGAAAATTTTAAATTAATTGTTTAAACAATTTAGAGATAAGATTTGTTGATGAATATGAATCTAATCTAATATTAACTGAATTTCAAGTATAAATTCTTTATTTAATTTATGCATTTAAAAAAAAAAGTTTAGGCTGACGTTAAATCTGGAAGCGACACGTGGCAGTAGAGGCCTGAGAATTTTTCGTTGGGCTGACGATTATTCTGGTGGCGACACGTGGCAATAGAGGCTCTGCTTTAATATATATAAGATATTGATATTGATTGTAATTTGCAAATCTTCTTAAACAAGCTTCTTTTGAAGATAATCTGCACTAATTATATTATAATTATAATTTTCGACAAGATTTGTTTTATATTATATAAATATAACTTGAATTTGTTATTGTATTATACGTATAATAAAAGACAGTTAAATTTATAATGAATAACTAATATTATGCTCTTAAAAAAAATCATTTTTATTCAAATGTTTAGAATAAATTTTAAACACGTCTCGTGCACTACACGGGCAATACACTAGTTTATATAATTTGAGTGCAGGCTGTATGCAGACACTTTATAAATTGATGTTTTTGCCCCTAGCAATTCCGTATTATATTTTTAGTTTTAAAATTTTTGGGTTAGTTCACAAAAACGCGTGTTTAGGAAAGTTCGGTATCAACTAGTCAATACACATGAATCACATGTGTATCCACAAGAAAAAGAGTATAGAACCTCAAGAGAAGGGTCGCGTCACCGTAAATATATAGTATCTCGGTCAAGTCGTCTCCCTGAAGACTATGTTATCCCCTTACTCTAGGAAGACATATAAGAAAATGTAAGTGTTGTAAAAGAAATTCAAAAGGGTGCGACAAAGTGGTCAACTTAGAACACTTCAAGGGTGGATTGGGTTAAGTCTCCTCCATCGAGTCACCCAGACAACTCTAGTCGAGTCAAAGAAAATGAAGGCTGAATTTAGCAATTATACACTTTTTTTTTATAGGATACTAAGTATGCGCTTTCTATTTGTGAAGAGATGCTTTATTTAAATAATAATACCTAACTTTTAATATTCAACCTCCATCGTGTACCCAAATTCGGTTACTAATATTAGTTGTCCGATTTTAATACTCAACGTTACATATTCAACTTCACATGAGTTACCTAACTTCGATTACCCAATATTAGTTACCAGATTTTAATACCCAACATTACATATTTACATATCCAACTTCACTTCGGTTACGCAACTTCAGTTACCCAATATTAGTTACCCGATTTCAATACTCAATGCTCCGTATCCAACTTTAGTTCGGTTACCCAACTTTGGTTATCTAGTTTTAGTTACCCGATTTCAATACCCAAAGTTACATACCCAACATCACTCTTGTTACCCAACTTCGGTTATCCAATATTAGTTACCCGATTTCAATAATCAACGTTACATATTCAACTTCACTTCGGTTACCCAATATTATTTAACCGATTACAATACCCAACATTACATATCCAACTTCACTTCGGTTATCCAACTTCTATTACCCAATGTTAGTTACCCAATTTCAATATATAACGTTACATATCCAACTTCTTCGGTTACCCAACTTCGGTTATCCAATATTAGTTACCCGATTTCAATACCCAACGTTATATAGCCAACTTCACTCATGTACCAAACTTCGGTTACCCAAAATTAGTTACCCGATTTCAATACCCAACGTTACTTATCCGATTTTACTTGAGCAATGTTAGTTAACCTATTTTACATAGCCCATGTTAATTACCACTTATTAGTTATCACACAATGGTCTTTAACCATCATCTTTTTTTGTTCTTTTCAATTGTCATTCAATGGGTCTTGAGCTATTCAATCATCTACGTGTATACCATTAACTTTTGATGAAAATAGCTAGTAACAAGTTTAATTTGCTATGTAGAATATATTTAATTACATATACAAACAACAGAAGCCACCAACCATTATCTCTACAAAGTCCAAAGACCCCAACTCCTTAATCAAAACACTTGAATTCTTCCATTTTCATGTCAAATAAGTTAGACAGGGTTTATGCAGCTTATTTGGGATCTTCTGTCAAGCTCAAGCTGAATTCCCATAACTTCTTAGCCAACTCGATGTCTTTGGCATTAAACGCAGGGTTGACTTCATTGTTATCCATGAAATACTCTCCGGTCACGCCTTTCACCCTGCGGATTCAACGCCACATAGCATGTGGTTGTTGCTCCCTGTAACCAAACCATGATTACAAGAAGTTAGAATTTACAAGTACCGACTTCAACAAGAATTTGTAGTAAAATATTTTTACATGCTGAACGTTTTTCAGTATTGTTTGCCTACCGTCTTCATAAGGCCTGCAACAATCAACCCCAAAATATTTATAAAAAAAAAGAAAGAAATTTGATGATACTAAAGTACACCTTAAAATGTTATTGGAGAATGTTGTGAAAGATATATCTTCAATGGTAGATGATTCTTGGACTTATGGTGATCTAATGGTAATTCTCATCTATGTGGTTATATGTCATATTGGAGGGGATTGTATACTACTAAACCATCGGAACTCTTCATGCTTGTCTTTTTATGTGCCAAGTGGATGGAGACGGGAAATCCCTAAAGAAAACGTTTTCAAGACACATCATCAACTTCAAGCACCTGCGCCACAAGTCATGCCTGACACACTACATTCATCTTCCTGGCCTCATTCATCAGCTACTATAACCGAGAGACAGAATTCGAGTATGAACTCAATTAAACCACTTAACCATCACCATTCATGACAAACTAACATTCCTGCATACACACCCTCAATGCCAAAATCTCAAATTTCCGGGTCTCATCATCTTTTGCCTCAAGATATTAACAAGCAAAACAATTATCATCCCCAACACAACAAGATGAAAGGAGCCAAAACAACAATATACAATATCACTAAGAGACTTCATGAGTATATATAATTTACTAAAATAAGATGAATAAGTTAAAGACATTAATAAGAAAATTCAAGCGACAAATCACTAATTTTACAAATCACTAATGCTTATTCGAATGAACAATGAAATCTAACTATGTTTGCTTATATCCTCACCCGAATGTTCATCTACAGAAGACTTCTTTCTCGGTCTTATTCTACTAGAGCTTCAAATTCAGAGTGAACATCTCATACACTATGTTCTTTCTTCTCCGGTCTCGTCAGACAGTAAATTTCATTCCGGTTCTTCATATATGAGCTAGAATTGTGCTCACTAACAATCAAGATACATGAAAAGGGCCGGATTTGGAATACTCTCGGTAAGTTGAATGAGAACAAAAAATCCTTAAGCAATCCAGTTCATATGCAGACAAATTCGTAATTCCATTTCAATTCGAGTTCAACAGTTTATTAATCTGAAAATAATAAAAATCATTCAACAAATCTCATGAGATCTGAAAACTAAAAACCCTAAACCAAACAATCAAGCTATGAATCTAAAAATTAAACCTTTGATCCAACGAATGTGAACCTGAAAAAGAAAATTTGAAGCTTAAAAATTCATAGAAAGGATGAGAATAGAAGCGATGAATCATACACCAGATGCTCGAGGGAGAAAATGCGAGATTTGGATGGGAGAAGAGAATAGGAAGAATAGCTTACAAGTTCTGTTCTATACGAGATTTACTATTTATTTTTAATAATAAATAATAAAGGTGCATAGTTAGGTAGCTTATAAAAATTAGAGTGAATAGTAAATAAACCTAATAAAAAGGACAATGAGATACTTTCCATGTATAACACAAACTTTAAAAAACTTATAATTTAAAAACATTCAAAATTTAACAAATAATAACCATTGCCACCTAGACCTAGTGAATGTATAAAGGAATAATTTTTTTTGTGGGTGTGCAAATTTTTTGATTGACAATGCTTATGATTTTTAAGCAACTCGGATCGACATTAATTAGTCGGAGGAGTCCGCCGTACCAAAACCCTTGTTGTTGTCTCTCCGCCATCTGCGACTGCCGGCGTCTAGGCTCAGAGATCCTGAAACGAAACCATAGAAATTGTTTCCTCAATACAAAGAGAGAAGAGAAAGATGATGAATATCTTCAATCGCCAGCTGCTTCTTTCTCTCTGCAACGCTTCCTCTGTATCCCGTTCTCTACTCTCCTCTATCGGATGCCACAGAGTTCGTTTTCTCCCCCTTTTCTTCTGTCCTCTATCAAATTTCTTTATTGATGTAGAACAATTTAATTGAAGGCCTGTTTTGAATGAACGTACATAGTCAATTTCAGGACGGAAGAACGGCTCTGAGTAATCACTATACAAGGATGCGAATCAGATATTTCTCTACCGACGGTACCAAATTGACTTTATATTGTGCATGTTTGTCATGAATTTTTGTGATTTGAATGCTCTTGCTGTTTATTTCGATGAATTTGTTCTTGCGGAATCAAATTATAAAATAAGGACCACATTTTGTCCACCTTTGCAGTTGATATTGCAGGTTTTGAGCATGACGAGCAGGTTGATGATATGAAAGCAAAGAAGAAGGAAACTGCACTATACCTGGCGCTGAAAGAGCTAGCTGGTGATTTTGGCAAGGAATCCATGTTGTCTTTGTCACACTTTTTTAGATCTCGTCGTGCTCCTGTTATACCCACAGGCTCACTTCGTCTGGACTTGGCACTTGGGATTGGTGGCCTACCAAAAGTATTTTTCTTCCCATTTGAAACAAAATGAGTTGCTTTGAACCCTATTTTGTGCACTAAGTATTAAATTGAAAGTTGCAGGGTAGAATGGTTGAGATTTATGGGAAAGAAGCATCTGGCAAAACAACATTAGCCCTTCACATAATAAGGGAAGCTCAAAAACTTGGAGGTGTTGCTGCATGCCCTTGTCTAATGAGTATATATTGTAAAACTCCGTGATAATGTCTGACACTGTTGGACTCGTGGTAGGGTACTGTGCTTACCTTGATGCAGAGAATGCAATGGACCCTGTGCTTGCTGAATCCATTGGAGTGGACACACAAAATCTCCTTTTAGCATCTCCAGATTCGGCGGAGAATATGCTAAGCGTAGTTGATACCCTTACAAGAAGTGGAGCAGTAGATGTAGTTGTGGTTGATAGTGTAAGCACATTGCATTTATTTCTCTGTTTTCTAATTTCTAGTGTATTTCATTCCTCAAAGTTGCTCTTCTTTTTTCTTTCCCACTAATGCCGGTGTTAGTACTTGAGTTTTAGGATAATAGGCCGTGATCAAGTTGCTCTTCTGTTAGTTCTTGAATGCAACTAGCATGATTCAATCTAATATACATTTTCTATATAGTGGAAAAACATAAGGCATGATTAAAATTATTAGAGCTACAATAATAATTATTCTATAAAACATTTTGATAGAAAGGATACACACTCTAATGAGAGTACTTAAATACCATATCTCAAAGAACACAACATCCCTTGGTATTTTAACAAAGCACATAACTTTCCGCACAAGATCATTATCTCTATCTTTTATTTATATAATATATTGCTAATTTTAGAAATACAAGTACTTCATTAGAGTATCCGCATCCCAGAAACTTCATTTTGTTTCTTATCTGATTATTTTAATTATATTTTATTTGTAAAATTAGTTTAAGAACCTCCCTTCTCCATCCCATAATTCACCACATTTTCTTAAAATTTGTTCATCATTTATAAATATATTGAAGTACCACTTACCTCCTACTTTTAAGCAAAAAAAATAAAATAATAAATCTAGATTTATCTTGATTTGTGGGTATGGGCAGGAACTTGTCAGATTTGATTTCTCATAGGAGAAACTTCTTTCCCCTCACTGTCTTGGTTCTTTTATCAAATTTGACATTTATTTTTAATGTTGTATATACAAATTGTTAAAGAAACTCACAGTTTATAGGATGCAGATGTTCTTAGAATTTATATCGGTTACATCCTAGGATGTCGGATACATACATCAATTTCGTCCTTTAACGTGAATCGGTTTCATTTGTCGATGATTGAAATGGATGTTAGTTGTGCCCACTAATGCTGGTGTTAGTTGTTGAGTTTTAGGCTTTTAGCATAATAGGCCATATGAATCTGTTGATGGAGAAGTTTCATGTTTGATTTACCAGGTAGCAGCACTTGTTCCACAATGTGAACTTGATGGTTCAATTGAGTGTGGTAAAAAATACATGCAGTCAGAGGTAATGACTAAGGCGCTTCGTAGAATACACCATTCATTGTGCCAGTCGAAGACTCTCATCATATTTCTCAATCAGGTACTGTTAGACTGTTTACTTTCAGATGGGTTTATTTTCGGATTTATGAACTAAATGAGTTTATATGGGTTAATAGTTTATTTTCGGCTTTATTTTTCAACGGGTTTATATAAATAAGTCATATAAGGTTGTTTATTTGGAGTTTACTTGTTGGGTTTATTTTTCTATAAAATACACTTATGCCCCTAATAATATTGAAGAATAACGTGGATAAACGCATATCAGGTTGGAAAAACACAAGACCAAAATCGAGTTTTAAACAAAAATAAACTCATCCAAGCAAAAAATAATAAGTTTTTAATTGTGGATGATTTATAAACCCAAATAAAGCCATAAAAAAATAAACTAATCTCCAAGTAAACAGTCACAAAAATTAAGCTCAGGTTTTATAAACTAAACGAAACACAAATAAACTACAAGTAAACATGCTTAAGTGTTTTTTTCCCCCTATTTTGATGATTAAATGTTTGGCTTAAAACAGGTGAGATCTAAGGTGAAATCGAAGAATGGTTATGGATGTGCTGAGGAGGTGACTTGTGGAGGGAATGCCTTAAAGTTTTACGCAGGCGTTCGATTGAGGATATCAAGAATGGGATTGTCCAAGACTGGTGATCAGGTTACTGGGCTGGGGATTTGCATCCAAGTGGTAAAAAACAAGTTGGCACCGGCAATGAAGAAAGCTGAAGTGAGCATACAATTTGGAAGAGGAATAATCTGTGAATCTGAGGTTCTAGAAATGGCATGTGAACATGGATTAATTCAGAAAGGGGATTGTTATTCAATGGGGGATAAGCACTTTGAGGACAAGGAATCTGCTGAAAGATACCTAGCAGAAAACGAAGATGCCAGGATGAATATAATCAAAGATATTAGAGCTCTCCTCTTTCAAATCTGACTTGACACCACTGTGGAGTGTAATGTCGAAGTGAAAATGAAACATTAACAATTTAGGGCGGTTGGCTCAAGTCGATGTGCCACACGCCGGAATTAACGTGTACAGTAATGTATTCCTAAGCAAGACTCTTATTTACATCAATTTAAAATTTATATTGAAGTTTAATTTTAACTCTCTGAACAATAAAATTTAGGGAAATTTCGGTTGGTACCCCTGTGGGATGGGTATTTCGGATTTTGCTCACAACTTTTTTCGATGTGCCTTGTTGCAAGATCCGACATTATTGTCAACCTAAGGTCGGGATCCACTGTGAGGTCCTAGCCAGTAACGCTCCGAGTTATCTTCAACCTTCTTTTAAACCAACCTCTAGGGAAAATTGTTTCAAAATTAGTATTTAAATCTTATTTAAAAAAGGAAGAAGTTTTTTTTTAATCGAATTTGGCATGTTTTGAACATCAAGTTTTTATTTGTAGTGATATTTGGAGTACACAATCACAACAACATTTTTACATGTGCATTACTTTACATTTTATTGATAACGCTATGTTTTTGCATAAATATGTTATTGGATTTCGGCATTTCAATCAAAGACATAATGCACCGGGCATTGCAAGCATGATTAAAATGGTTTTACAAGAATATAATTTACAACATCGAGTTTTTTCATATACTTTTGATAATGCATCCGCAAATACCGTCGCCGTTAACCATTTGGTTGAGGAGGCGGGACAACATTTGCGAACTCCTTATACTCATCAAAGGTGTGCATGCCATATTTTAAATTTATTGTTCAAGATGGACTTAAGGTTTTAGGAAATATGCTAATCCCAATCAACTACGTTATTGACCATATTTGACACGACTCCGATTTAAGAAGAAAATGGAGAAATTTATGTTTAAATAAAAACGTTCATCCAATTGCTTTTTCAAAAGATGTTGGAACTCGTTGGAACTCGACTTACAAATTACTTAGTGAAGCCATACATTATAAAGTTTTTTTTTACAAGAATTTGCTTCAATTCACGTACCTTGGTCAATTCTTGATGATGAAAATGTTTGGAATACTTGTACCGATATTTGTAATGTTTTAAAAACTTTTAGTGATGCAATTAATGCCATGAGTTGCGTTTACACTCCAACATCTCATAGATTTTTAGAAATTGCCTTTAACGTTTTCGAAGCTTTTCTAAAATGTTTTCAAATACCTACCTTTTTTGATTGCATGTTTGCAATGAAAGCAAAATGACTTAAATATTATCAAGACATTCCTATGATTTATCTTGTAACCGCCATTTTTGATCCTAGACTTAAACTTAATGGTGTTTCCGATTTATTGACCGCTTATTATGATTGTTTGCCTTTAGACTTATCACAAGAAAACATTAATGATTCTAACATTATGCAACAAGTTAATACCGAAATTGGAAAATTGCTTAGTACATTTGAATCACGTGTTAGTTCTTCTTCTACTGCACCTAGTCCATCTCCCTCTTCTACCAGTTCAGCTTCTTCTCTTTCACTGACACAACAAATTTTAGCTAAAAGAACAAAAACACCTAGACATTCATCTTCAAATGCGGAATATCAAGATTATCTTAACACTTTTTTTTAGTTTTGATGGTGAATTTGATATTTTGGATTGGTGGAAGAGATTAACTCCTAAATATCCAACCTTAGTTAAAATTGTACAACAAGTCATGGCCGTGCCCGCATCAACGGCTGCGGTGGAGCAAGCATTTAGCCAAGGCGGGAACATTCTCGGTCATAAGAGAACTCAACTGAAGCCCGAGAATTTGGAGATGCAAGTTTGTATTCAAGATTGGATAAGGGCGGCGAAGCGGAAACAACGAAATGCACCGGTGTACGACTCCAAATCGGATTCCAACTCCGTAGACGGCGGCAATACTTCCGAGTCCGATGTCGAAAGGAAAGCGGGGTTAAAAAAACTCGGAAGTCCGAAAAAGGTAAGTCAAGGTAAGAGAACTACGTGGCTTTGATTCCTATTAACCCCGAGAGGATACGTAGGCAACCGAAAAACCGGTTCAAGCCCGAAAAAAGTATATATTATTTTTTATATAATATATACTTTTTTTTAAATATTATGTGCACGGTTTTTATGTATTTATATATATATTTTTTAATAAAATCTTGACTAAACTGGCAAATTGACGGTTTAGGTTAAACCTAAACCGCCAGTTTTCGCCACCACGGTTTGGGTTTAGGGTTCGAAAACTTTCACCTCTACTTTGAGCTGTTGCTTTGTCATTTACCAAATTATTTTATCATTTTTATGTACCTTTGACTTAACCTAATTTGTCTAGGTAATGGAGCTTGTTTTGATGACTTGAAATTTGTTGTTAAGTTCTCACAAACATGATATCCACGGATGTGGTCTTTACATGTTCTCAATTCTCATCAATTTTCCTTACGAAAAACTTAAAAGTCTTCAATTGTACGAGAATGGGAGGGAGATGCCTCTCGGCAACCAAGAATTTTAAGGGAACAACTTTCCGCTCAAGCTTCTCTTGTGCTTCATCTTCAAGTCCCTAACATCGATTCCTTCAATCCTCGCAGATGGACTACCTTATTGTACTTTGGTATCACCCATAGTTTCGATCGTCCCCACGGTTTCATTTTAACTACAATTCCATCTTTATTTTTGTAATTTTACTTGATAAATTGTAACATATTTAAGTTAATCTTTTATATATATATATATATATATATATATATATATATATATATATATATATATATATATATATATATATTATAGGAGTAGCACTCCTTGCCACGTGTTACGCAGAAAAATACTAACTGCCACATGTCATTTTAATATTTAACCACAACCCATCAAAATATTAATTAAGTTTATTCATTACAAAATTATTTAAAGAAATATTAAAATCAAATCTTAATTAAATCAATCCCTTCCAATCACCTTTTTTGTTACCTGAGATTGTGTTATTTCTTAAATTAACTTATATATAACAATTAATTTAACACCATATGCTACCAATGTACTATTTCCTCTTAATATATGAATCAGTATAATAAGGGGGAGAAAAATCAAAATATGAATTATTATACGGTTAGATATTTTATTAATGTATTATATAATGTTATATGTACAAATATTTATTGCTTACTATCTACTCTATCTAATGACAAAAAAAATAGTTTATATATTATCCCTTAAAGAAATATAATAACAAATAGTATTTTTATCAAAATCCCGTGCAAGGCACGGGTAATACACTAGTTCATCCTTAATCAAACAAGTTTATTTTTTTTGGTTGAAAGAGGAGGAAAACCTCCCTATTTATTAAAGAAAAGGGAACTACAAACGGGTAAACCGCGGGAGACAAACTCCGTGTAAGTCTTGCAAAATAAAAGAAGCAATGCAACTAGGAGGGTTGGGGAGTAAGTGAACCCAACATCAAGGGAAATATCATAGTTTGCTAACGAGTCAGCAACTCTATTACCCTCCCTAAAGATATGACTAAACTTGACGGTCCAGTCTCTCGCTAATAAGCCTTGGCAACGAGTCACCAGGCTAGCAAGGGGATGAGAAAAATCCACTCCCTTGGTAATGTATTGGACAACAATCTTAGAATCAATCTCCACAAAAACATGCCGCTGTCCAATATCCCATGCCAAAGACAGACCATGCCAAACCGCCCAAAGTTCCGCTTTCGGAGCACTAGCAATGCCTAAGTTAGCAGCGAAACCCGCCATCCATTCTCCAAGGTGATTCCGAATGCATCCCCCTCCCGTAGCTAGTCCAGGATTGCCTCGAGAGGCACCATCAGTGTTGAGTTTACACCAGCCAAGGGGAGGACTCTTCCAGCGTACCAACACTTCCACTTTAGGATGAATTTGGAGATCTCTCTGTCTATAAAGATTGGCCAATTTTATCTCCTTCATTCTTGCCCATAAAAAATCAACTCTATTTGGAATAGATTCCATATTCTTAAAAATGCGTAGGTTCCTCCATTTCCATAACCACCAAAGGATACCATAAAGAAATCATTCCACCGAATATCCTCTCCAAGTTGAGAATCAACATTCAAGTTCTCAAAGATCCAGTCATCCCATTCAAGACTATAGAACGATTGCTGAAGATGATCTGGAACGATGTCGGACCATATATCATACGCATGGTGGCAGTCACGAAACAAATGCAAGAGAGATTCCTCCATACCTGGGCATGAAGCACACATATTGGTCTCAGAAAGATGACGTCTGTGACGTTCCATGTTGGTGAGGATGGCTTTCCACGCAAGCTGCCAACCGAACATTTTAATTCTTTCCGGAAGTTGAAACTTCCATAACCTTATGAACAGTCCTGGTCGATCACAATAGAATACGCTGAATACAATAGAGGATCTATCACTCGAATTTTTATAGTATTATAGAGAGGTTTTCATACTATTTGATCCGACAACTTTTTACTTTATTTTTATCCGATAAAATATTCTAATTATTACGAATTTAACGGGTCCCTCTCCCTCGATTTAAAGAAACAAACAAGGGGAGGGAGGGTCCCGTTGAGTTCTTATGCTTTCATATATATTCTATACCACAGTTCATCCGATTACTACAGCTATGAACCCAATCCGGAATATGAACCATAAAAGAAAATGCCTATTAAACCGATCACAAGAATGCCGGTTACAGTACCTATTATCCAAAGCGGAATTCTCCCATACTCTACTCTTAGGTCGGCAAACATGGTCCCATCTTACCAAGTGAACTTTCTTTGAAGTCGGAGAGTTTCCCCAAATGAACTTCCTACACAAACTATCAATTGACTTGCAGATGGAGGTAGGAAGGTTAATGGTCTGCATAGTATAGACCAGCATACTACTTATGACAGACTTAACCAGCGTGACCCGGCCCGCCAGGGACAAAGTATGAGCTTTCCATCCCGCAAGTCGCCTTTAGATCTTCTCCATTAGAGGCGTAAAAGTGTTAATCTTCAATCCATCATGAAGGATGGGAACTCCCAGGTATTTTCCAAGATGACGGGTAGTAGGAATGCCACTGATTTCATGAAGTTGTTCTTCCAATTGTTCACTAAGGCCCACATTATTAGAAACAAAAATTCTGGATTTATTTAACATGTCTATTGGACATTTGTGCCCATTTGTGGGTTGTAATTGGTTACAACTTCCTACTTGTACCGGTGTTCAAGTAATTGGGGTGTTCAAGTAATTGGTTACAACTTCCTACTTGTGTCTATGATGTACTTTATTGAGCATGTCTATTGTTCCTACTTGTGTCTATGATGTACTTTATTGAGCATGTCTATTGGACATTTGTGTCAGAAGCTTTTAGAGGAGCTTGAAGCTAGTCAAGTCTAAAAGCTTGAAGCTAGTCAAGTAGTTATTCAAGGTGGCTGACAATGATCAAGAAGTCACAAAATATTACAGTTGTAAATGATAGAGCAAATGTACCGGATACGGGTACAATGCACAAATAGGAGAGCCCTACACGTATGATTTATTTAATTTTCAAACCTCCTATTTATATAAGTTCTCAAACTATCAAACTTACGTGATAACCGACGTGAGATAACAAAAAAAAGATAACTCTATATTTATACAAATTCTCAAATTGTCTACTTAACTTGATCACTAATATGGGACACCAAAATACATAAAAAATATGACCGAACTAAAAAACGTGGATAAAAATTATTTTAAAAATAATTATGTGAAAAACAAATATTATGCCAAAATACATAAAAAAGTGTATCTCAAGTGTGTCTGTGGTGATCGACCGAGTGCCTTTAACGTGGTCGAGAACCTCACCCAATCCATCATATCTCGGTGTGTGCTATCTCCTTTGGATGGTGTTCAAAAGTTGACAACAATACTTCAACCGCAAGGTTATGATTTACGTCTTCGATGAGTGGAATGATAAGGAAGTTGGGTTCGAGGAGAAGATCAATACTAGATTAGTTTGGTTAATAAGCCATTTTAAGTTTCTAATGGATGAGTGCATGTTACAGGTTGTGGAGATGAATAGTAGGAGCTTGACTTTAATTAATTTAAGTTATAGATACTTCACTTTTGTAGCATCTCTATTGATCGATCTCACAACATTGTATTAGAAATTTAGTGTAATGTACTAAACTTGAGTGATAACTTTCCATATGTTGTTTGGTTAATAAGCCATTTTAAGGGTGAATTAAATAACTAGGTAGATTTTTTATTAGGGAAACCACGTGTGTAGGCTAAATTATAGTGAAGCACTAACTATGTACTTTTTATTTGTGAAGGAATCTTCCTTTAAATAGTAATACCCAATTTTTAATATCCAACATTCATTGTGTACCCAACTTAGGTTACCAAAAATTAGTTACCCAATTTTAATACCCAACATTCTATATCCAACTTCACTTCGGTTACCCAACTTCGTTGTTACCCGATTTTAATACCCAACGTTCTACATCCAAATTCACTTATGTTACTCAACTTCGTTGTTACCCGATTTTAATACCCAACGTTCTATATCCAACTTCACTTCGGTTACGCAACTTTGTTTTTACCTGATTTTAATACTCAACGTTCTATAACCAAATTCACTTCGGTTACCCAACTTTGTTGTTACTCGATTTTAATACCCAACGTTCTATATCCAAATTCACTTATGTTACCCAACTTCGTTGTTACCGGATTTTAATACCCAACGTTCTATATCCAACTTCACTTCGGTTACCCCAACTTCGTTGTTACCCGATTTTAATACCCAACGTTCTATATCCAACTTCACTTCGGTTTTAATACCCAACATCGTTACCCGATTTTAATAAACATTTTGATTATCCAATTTTCACAGTTCAAGATACAACATTATTAATCCGAAGAGAAAGTAGTACCATTAAAGGTAAGGGGAATAAAGTTCTACTGTTTTATTTATCCAAATGATATGAAGCTACCAAGACAGACTGAGAAAATTTTGAATAGGATCAAGGAAAAATCATCTAGGAAAGGTAAATATAAAAACAAACTCAAGCAACATCATTTCATCTTTGTTCATTTTTAAAAATATTTTAGCAGTGATATTTGTCCTTAATGCTTCAGGACCGGCTATTGATACATTAATAGAGAGGTCAAAGCTTTGTTAACACAAAACCCAACATAGATTGTAATGCTCAAATTCAAATGCATTAACGCCACTGAAACCATAATGACCCAAAAAATACAATAAAAATGAAGCCCTCTGATTAATCGTCAACAAGTGATGACATTAACAAACTGATCTTCTATACTGAGCCTAGTTAACAGTTTCTCTTTACTAACCATGCTAATAAAGGAGGTTTTTTCAGTACCATTTGGACCGAGCATGCCAAAGCATTCACCACGAGGTAAAGCAAGAGACAACCCTCTAATTGCAGCTTTTGGGGGATTCCCGTCCCTTCCTGGATAAACTTTTGCTAAATTGTCACAAATTACAGCTGCATTCAAACTTCCAGAACTAAAATAAGAGTCTTAACTAAAGCTTCCAGAACTAGCAAAGCTAGAGGGACAAATCGCCATATATGAGTATTAGAGTATCCAAGGGAGTAAAATATTTACCTCTTGGCTTACATCAGGTTTGTCCCTCTGAACAAAAACTTTTGAACTACTCTTTTGCAGAGAAGGCTTTTGGGCAGTTGGTGAGGATTTCTTCTAGAGGTTTGGGAAGCAAAACATTTTCACATTAGCAACAATCATCAGTATCTGACATAATTGTCTCCAACATGAAGCAGTGAGCAATTGTTTCCTTATGTATCACTTGATTTAGCTAGCTTTGAGGTATTGCATTGAACCCAGCTCTTGGATTTATAATTCCTTTGTCAGGGCAAAATTTATCTTGCATTCCAGATTGGGTCATGCTTCTGTGTTATTTAAAAATAGTTTTACGGGTTATCTGATATGGATGCTCTAAGAATACTAATTCTAGATGCTTCAACTCAATTGTAACACTACCAATTAGAATAGAAAATGAAATTGGTCAAGGTTTAATCACTATTATGTTTCAGACAGTGAAGGGGAGACCAACAAGCTCAAAGGGATCTTATCGTATTCGAAAGGAAACTCTGAAGAGTGGAGGACATGAAATGAAATGCTTCAAATACATGAACTGAATGCACCAAAGTAGAAGAATGAAAACTTAACATTACTTGTATTTGGCAATGCTCTAAACCACAAGTACCTTATTCCCAACATCAGCAACACAGTACAACCTAGATCTGAAAATGAGAATCTTCTTACACAGGGGTCAGTCCTACCACACCTGCATCAATAAAAAAAACATCAGCCTTTTCAATATATCTTCATTCTATTTATGTATGCAATGGAAACAAGTACCTTACCAATCAAGAAATTATAAGAGAAGTTTGCAGCTTTGAGATTGGGCAAATGACAAAGGCCTACAAGTCACAATTTACATTAATATCAATTGTACGTATGGATTCAAAGTCTCACTCCAAAATCACATTATCTAAGTACTAAATGTACTAATTTTCCATCATTTTGGTTCTAATTTTGCATGGCATGCTAAAAATTGAAAGAAAAGATATTAAAACTCTTTCATTTATGAAGTTTTGGCATTTATGCATACAAGTAATCCCTATTACATGTATCTAAAGGGTAAGTAGGTGAAAAAAACATTTATTTCAATGATAAAGATTGACGAATAATGCTGGTGATAGTAATATTACCTATCTAACAGCCTTTGATGATCTGAAGTTGCTTCATCAACTGAAGGCATTTCTCCATTTATTCTAGGAACATGCTGTGAAATTCGTTATTGTTTACATTAGATTGTGTATGCAAAAAAAATAGGTTATGAACAAAAGTACATTACATTGACTACCATGTCCTAATCATGTATTCATGTATAACACCACCCCCTTAAAATTGCAAAATGACATGAATATGTTAGTACCCTAAGAATTCAAGCAGTTAGATGTTGTATATTTCGTGAAACGAGTACAACCAGACAGATTGAGTTCCTTCAAATGCTTAACGGATATAGTTTCAGGCAATTCGTGAAGCACTTCACAACCTGAGAAGTCAAGCACTTAGATGTTGTATATTTCACAGGAAATTATTCAAATCTTGAAACTGTGAGCCTCTTAGATATAGTACGTTGAATGAGGTTGGGAGTTGCTAACTCGGAAAATATGTCAGTAAGTGGAGTATAAGAAAGATCAAGCAACTGAAGTTGTAAAAACTTAATATCAAAGAACCGCAATTCTCGCAAAGATGTGCAGTAAGACAGATCCAAGACCTCAGGTTTTGTCAAATCATCAATGAATTTCAATTTTGAACACCCTTTGAAAATGAGCCACCTAAGTTCTCTAAACTTTCTCAAACAAATATCTCGCAATGTCACAATGGGAAGATTAGATAAAGTGAGGCATTGAAGATGGGTCAATTGCGATAAGGCTTTTTCTAGGGTTTAAGTATTCACACCTGTTGTTCGACCAGAGATTTCGAGAATTGTTAAGGTCTTGAATTTCCGATAAACTCAATAAATCATCAAATCCAAGAGTTTCAGCACACAAATCCCCTGATGTCTGCAATTTGCATTTATTTCTGCTGATGATGATGATCCAACAAACTCAACCATGTTCCGAGATCGAAGAAGAGACAACGTCGACGACGGCAATGGAGGTGGAGATTGGAGACAGCGGCGCGACGGTGGTTGTAACACCCCGAATTCTAGGAACTCGGAGCGTCACTGGCTAGGACCTCACAGTGGGTCCCGGCCTAAGGTTGACGTCAATAACGCCGGATCTTACAACAAGGCACAAATATTGAAATACAAATTCTTTCACAAATGCGTAATTCATTCTTAATAGACTCTAAACTCGTACATCAGCCAACTGTATACTATACCATCTCTACTGCAATAAAATAAATCAAACATAAAATATAACCCACACCCAAACTTCTAGTACGGAAACCCGGTTGGTCACTCTACTCCCGATTTCTCGGTAGAGATCTATCCTTCAAAAACCTAACAACACGGTAAAACCGTTAGCTACAATTCTAATATTAAGGTCATTAAAGCACACACATATAAGGAAGTACTGTAAATCACTCATCATGCAACACACAATGTCCCGATTTATTACCTTTCATTACGTGAATGAGTCATTCTATTTTCCAACTTTACTTGTAACACAAGAGTCTCCCGACTCTTGCCCCCATCCCCGTTTACCACTAGGACTGGTTTTTGATGCATCTCCCTAGTATACACTATTGGACTGGTCGCGGGACAATACTCCAGCACCATCGGCCCGGACTGACGGTTACGGCACGTTATCATACACTTGTGCCTCTCTTAGAAATTAAAAGACGGTGATCTAGTTCGTTCTTTTTATTTCACAAGAATAACACACACTACCCTAGTGCACACTCGATATTAAAAAGTAGCTAATTGAGTCCTACGAACTCACATTATCGGTACTGGTCTCAACGTCTCGTGATCTTGCCAGTCAAAGATCCGATTATCTTGATCAACAATTTATCATCTTTTTTTTAGAATCATCACACTCGTAATTCTACTCGACTTATCATTCTAATAATCTGGGTATGACATCTAGCGTCAATACCCTGACATTCTTTAACACTTTGGCTCGTGGAACTTACACGTCCATTTCCTAGTTCTCATTTATCAAAACATTTCTTTCCTTTAAACAAAATTCCGTTAACTCGGAAGTGCATAATTATTAAAGCGTTATCAAACCGCTTAGCGGTTTACATTCTCAATCCGATTCCAACCAACATCACGCTCACTATATTCATCAACATCTTATATCGTTCCCACATTTTAAAAATAATTCCTCAACCTCATTCCACTAATTCACTTTTCTAACAACATAAACCCAACATTCAAATAATTAGAAATAATTATATATTTAATTATTTATCATTAGGGATTTAATTTAGCATGAACTAAATTAACGATATTGGGTGGATCGGTTCTAATAAAACGCTTTCTCAAATCTGTTAAATCCAATATTTCCGGTTTAGATAATATACCTTCTCCATTCTACTAACATTCCGATTTTCTAACTAGTTCCGCCCTATCAAATAATTTCATACTATTATGCTCGAATTAGTAACTAAATTATCAAGTAATAATCTAAAATTATTAATTATTAATTTATCATTTAACTTATAACGGAAATTAAATTTAACGGAAAAATAATCGGTTTCGGATTTAACCGGGATCGGATTGGTAGCGATATTAAACTGCTTTAAATGGTGTCGGATGGTGTCACAAGGGTCAGACAAATGGTCTTGGGTTCGATCCTCCTGCAGTACACAAAAGCCTAGCACGTTGTCCACTAGATTCACGTCCAATGTTCGAGACATGTCCACTGCAATTATCCCCCACACACGTTTACAATCCATCACCATCTAACCATGTGTCGAGCAGGCTGTTCAGAGGAAGAGACTTACCGACGGTGCAGTAATGTCTTTGGCGGTTCGTGTAGCAGTCCAGCAGTGCCGAAACCAGCGGAAATTCAGGGGAAGAGAGAGAGGTAAGGTAAGGTAAGGACGAGGGAGAGGGTGTGCTCGCCGGCAAGCTCGATCCCAGGTGGAAGGTATAGTCTGCTGCGTACTCTGGCGGGGAAAGGAAACGAGGCTGGTTCCTGCGGAATTGTGGTGTAGAAGAGGAGGACGTGAGGGGAGGGTGTCAGGGGTGTGAGTGGTCAGAGGGAGGTGAAAGGGACTGTCGGGTGGGGTTGCAGAGGAGATGGCCGGAAAAGACTGGACAGAGGAGAGAGTAAGAGGAGGGTAGTCCGGTGCCTCGGGCTCGTCACTCAATTGGTATTCGGGGTCGTCATCAAGCTAACTCCTCAATTCAATTCAGTGTGTGTAACGGTCATTGAAGAAGGAATGGTGAGTGAATGCAGAGTAACGGCCGGCGTCGAGAGGCTGTGTGCAGCTGTTACCTCGAGGAAGACGAAACGCAGAGGAGATGGGAGAGACGCGTTTCAGGCGTTCCAACTGCGTGAGAGGTGGGCCGACAGATGGGGCACGGCCCAAGAGGAGTAGCCGCTTGCTGGCCCATAGCCGGGAAAGTAAGGTCAGCTTATAGGTTGACCACGGCCGGTTTGGTTCAGGGCTTTACAAAAAAAACTTAGTCTACATTTAACCATAAGAACGGGTCTTGACAGGATTCATTTTCGATTCGGCTTTTAATCAGAATAAATTAAATTAAATAAAAGTTTTATTTATTTATTTTCATATCAGGAAAATTATTAAAATTTTCCGGTTATTACAGTCGTCGTCTCCGAGAGCGAAGAAGAGACGACGACAATTGTGTGAGGATTTGACTAGACCGGGAGGGGGCAGAGAGCCAGAGAGCGAAGAGGAATCGCCGTCGTACAGAGAAGGAAGAGAGCGAAATTAACAAAAATCTATTTATACCTACACACTTAGTACCTAATAAAATTTTGCCTACATACTTAATACACTCCATAAAAAAACTACACTAATAGCTAAATTATCTCAAAAAGTATTAGCACTTGGTTTATAAAACTTATAAAAAGCTTTTTAAATTAGTACAAATATTATATCTCTACTTTTCTAAAATGATGAATTTAAAATTCTCATACATTAATTATAATGTTTATTTATAAAACAATACATACATACATAGACATATATACATATATGATTATACTACTACTGCTACTAATAAAAATAAAAATATCTAATACATTATTATTCAAACTCGCAAAAAGTGAGGGTATCTCACACACATAGTAAAGCAGAAACTGTTATTGTCACGTGTCCTCACTAGGATTTTTCTTGGAGTAAATGGGTAAGTAGGATTATTTTGGAAACTTGTTTACTATTTAGGCTTATAATTAAATTGCTCGACAAAGTAGGCTCCTCCTAATTATTTATAAAGATTAATTGGAAGGGTTAATTGGTAATTTCAATTTACTTAAAGTCCAAACCAAATTTATTTAAGTTCAGGCCCAATTAGGCTCACTCGGTTACACAAGGTCCGACCCAAAGAGTTACACAAGATCCGTACACAAGTTTCGTCGAAAATACAAATCTTGTATTTGGTGGGTTTCGAACTCTGGATTACAGACCCTCCCTCCCACCAACTAGACTAATTGAACTTTGGAATGCATTGTTATTTTTTTTAAAGTTATATTTAAAGTCTACTTACACAAACTAATCTTACACAAATATAACGTTCGATTTAACAAAAAAATTTTAATTACGAAATACTTCTTTCGATTTACACAAACCATCTCGATCTATTTACACAAGCACTGTCGATTTTTTACACAAACACTGTTGATTTTAATTATCAAATACCTCTTTCGATTTACACAATTCATCTCGATTTACACAAGCACTATTGATTTTTTACACAAGCACTGTCAATTTTTTACACAAGCACTGTTGATTTTAATTATCAATTACCTCTTTCGATTTACACAATTCATCTCGATTTACACAAGCATTGTCGATTTTCTACACAAGCACTGTCGATTTTCTACACAAGCACTGTCGATTTCTACACAAGCACTATCGATTTCTACACAAGCACTGTCGATTTGTTACACAAGCCCCGTCGATTTGTTACACAAGCCCCGTCGATTTGTTACACAAGCCCCGTCGATTTGTTACACAGGCCCATCAGATTTGGGAGCCAAAACCTTCGTCCAACATGTCTCTGTTAGCCACCGCAGGAGCCATCGGCACCAGCATTGCCTCTGGCCGATTCCTGGACCGTCGGAACCTTCCCGGAACTTGCTTTCCTTTGGATCTAAATCTATCGAACTCGTCTCCTCCCCGTGAATCCAGATCCATCTTCGCGAACTGCCCTCATTAGATGCACCATTGTCGATCAAGATTTGTGCCGCCCGGAACTAGACCACCATCGAATCCAGATCCAAGTCTTCACCTACCCGCATCCTTGGTCTTTTGTCGCGCGAGCCGGTCCTGCAGATGCGTGCTAGTACGAGCCCAGATCTCGCAACCCGGGACTCTGCCACCTTCGCCACTCCTCGCCGCCTCCAGGAAGCTCCGTCCTCGCCGGGAACGCTATTGTTGCCTCCGCCTAAGACTCCACCACCGTCATGTCTGTCAGGAATTGGGTCGCCGTCGCCGAGAAACTCCATAGATGCCGCCACAGGAGAAGATGGCGGCCCTACTTCCAGTCGGCGGATTTGGTGATTATTGACAATCTGCGGTTTCAATGGAGCAAGAAGAATGGGACAATTTTAATTTTGCTAGGGTTTTGGGTAAATTAAGCCTATATATATGGGATTTTTATCTCTCCAAATCTCCCTTTTACCCCCTTTAAATAAATGCCTTTTAAAATTAAAAACTAATCTAAAGTAAGGGAGCCTAGTTAGTATTTAGTTTACAAAAAAGGATGTACAACCCCATTCTTCTCATTTTTCTTTGCCCAAATCTTTTTTTAATTCAGTAATATCTCTCCAGCAATATAAATTAAAAGTTTTATAAATAAAAAATTTTAAAATATTTTTGTTTAAATATTCGAAAAAAATAGTCTACCAAATTGTTTGAATAAATTTTAAAATATCTTATCAAATTTGACCGTATCTTAATGGTTAGCTATATTTAAATTAAGTTACTTATTATCTCTTTAACGATGTTAAGAATTTTGTGTAACAAGTTCATTTTGAAATCTTCACTAAAAACCACAACAATTAGACTAGATACTTTTAATTTGTTTTAAAAATAAATTATTTTTGTAACACCCCGAATTCTGGGAATTCGGAGCGCTACTTGCTAGGACCTCACAGTGGGTCCCGGCCTTAGTTTGACATCAATAACGTCGGGCCTTGCAACTAAACACAAATATTATAAAAATGGAAATCCTTTAAAAGTGAAATTTGTTTAGACACAACAAAATCTAGACGCGTACGACAACCAACTGAAAAGAAATATAGTCAACTGCATGATAAATAAATAATTAAAGACGCCCACAAAGTCCTAGTACATAAATCCTGGCTGACCACTCCACTCTCGATTTTTCGGTAGAGATCTAACCTGAAAGTCTATCAACACGGTAAAACCGTTAGCTACAGTTCTAATACTAAGGATACTAGGGCACAATCACATATAAAGAAATACAGTAATCACTCAACATGCAGCAAACAATGTCTCAGTTCTTATCTTTTTTTTTGGGTGGAATTTGTTATCCTATTGTTCAACTTTTCATGGTAGCACAAGGGTCGCCCAACCCTCATCTCCGTCCTCGTAAACCAATAGGATTGGTTTCGATGCATATCCCCCGTATACGCTACTGGACTGGTCACAAGGAATCTTCCGGCACCACTAGCCCGGACAAAATGCTACGGCCCGTTATAATACACTTGAACCTCTCTTTAGAAAAAATAAAAGCAGTTTTCTAGGACATCGTTGTACATTTGTGCTTACTATTGATTTTTTTGTTTTGCAATTCGGGCACATCGTAAAATTCTTTTTTATAATCCATTTCCCTCATCCACATTCCTATTTCTTTTTCCTCCAACTGTTTTTACACCAAACCTTAACCATATCAATTCACACACCACCTCATCACACACTTAATATTAAAACTAAAAGGTAAGTGTGTCTGATGAACTCACCTTATCCGTTCCGGTTTTAATGATCTACTCTCGATCCGTTAGTCGATGGTCTCCAAATCCTGGTTAAGATGTAACGCCATCTCAAGAGAGTATACAGGGAAACACATTGAAACCAATCATGTTGGTTTACGGAGATAGGGGAGAAGGTTGGAGGATCTTCGTCCCACTTTGTAAAGTTGAACAAATTAGATTGGAATTACCAAATGAAAAGAGATAATAACCGGGACATTGATTGTGCATGTTGATGTGTTTACCGCTTTCCTTATACATGTTTGTGCTTTAGTCCATCTTATTATTAGAACTATTAGCTAACGATTTATACCGTTTTGATAGACTTTGCAGGTTAGGTCTCTGCCGAGTAATCAGGAGTGGAGTGATCATCCGGGTTTCGATACCGGTAATTAGGGATTAGGCGTTTTTCATATTTTTCTTATCGTTATGCATGATTGCTGAATACATTTTATTGTTAGTATTATTATTGAACATGTTTACATTTTAAAAATATTTGGATTTAATATTCGTGTCTTGTTGTAAGGTCCGTGTATCATTGATGTCAAGTTAAGGTCGGGACCCACTGTGAGGTTCTAGCCATTGATATCTCGAGTTCTCAGAAATTGAGATGTTATACATCAAACACAAAATTATTGTGTTGTCAACAATGCGTAAAACAAAATAACAAAAATCTTTTTTTTTATTTACTTTATACAATAATCCAAATATTTTTGATTTTGTCAACCGCATTTTCAATTTGAAAGCTAATGACTTTTCTGTAAAAAACATCAATTTTGCTTTTGAAAGCTTATGTTTTTACTTTTAACAATAGTCCATATACTTTTGATCTTGTCAACCACATTTTCAGTATGAAAGCTTATGTTTTTACTATGTCCGACAATAATTTTAGTGTTGTCAACAATATATTATCATTGAGTTTGTGTTGTGAACGAGATTTAAATATTAAAAAAAAACAATTTTAGTGTTGTCAACAAGATAAAGAAGCCCATAAAATCATTTGAATATATGTAAATGATTTGTTTATCATTGTTTTTTATTTATTTCCTAGTCATCAACAATACAATTATTTGAACATTTAAACATTTATATTTCTTTTTGTTTTTACACTTAAAAATCATACAAAAATTTAGTTTTTGTAACACCCAAAATTTGAGAACTTGGGATGTCACTAACTAGGACATCACAATGGGTCTCGGCCTTAGTTTGACATCACAATGGGTCCCGACCTTAGTTTGACATCGATGATACACGAGCACCCGACTAACCACTCAACTTCCGATTACTCGACAAAAACCTAACCTGCGAGGTCTATCAACACGGTATAAACTATTAGCTAAGAATTCTAATAATAAGAGGAACGAAAGCACACACATATAGGAAAACGATAAACACAACAGCACGCGCAATCAAAGTCCCGGTTATTGTCTTTTCATTTGGTGATTCCATTCTATTTTGTTTACCTTTTCAAAGTGGCACGAAGATCATCCAACCTTCTCCCCCGTCCCGTAAACCAGCAAGACTGGTTTCAATGCACTTACCCATATAATATGTTGGACTGGTCGTGGGGAGCCTTCTTATCGCATTCAACGTTGGATAGTGATAGCATGCCCCGTTATCATACACTTCGGTCTCTCCAATAGTAAAGGTGCAGTGGTCTAGTCAGGTTTCAATTATCTAACACTCAATACACACACCACCTCAGCACACACTTAAGATTAATACTAAAAGCTAAGTGAGTCCGATGAACTCACCTTATCCGTTCCGGTCCTAATAAACTACTCTTGCTCAATTAGTCAATGATCTCCAAATACTGGTTAAGATGTAACGACATCTCGGTATTATCATTCCACTATCTCGTTATTTCTAGAGTAAGATATCTTGCATCGTTACTCTTATCAATCGCTAAGTCCTATGTTTCACAAGCCTTAACAACGTCTAGTAGGGTCAAAAGCAAGAGAGGTGTGAGAGTGGAGGAAAGAATCCGTTGAGGGGCTTTTGGGTAGTCTTCACTCATTCGGTCAATGACGTCTTCAATGGCCGGTCTTCAACGTCCTTGACAATAACGGCTCCCCTCAATGCAATGTAACGCTCAGTTGATGCCGGGGTATGTCGAAGAGGAAGACGAGGCGAAGCGCGTTCTCACCATGCTTGCCAGACCGCCGAATAGGCCAAAAGAAAAACAAATACGGGCCGGCCCAAAGAAGAAGATCATCGACCGGTCCGGCCGAAGATTAAGAAGGAATAGCGAGGCCAAACCGGCCGGTATGCTAACTGATCGGTTTGCCACTCATTTCTCTTTGGGTTTGGTTCGGTTCACCACCATAGGTACTCAAATCGGGTTCCCGAAATAAATAAAAATAATTTAAAATTTCCCGGTTATTACATTTTATGTTGTCATGAATATTAATTTTGATCATTAAGTTGTTAATCATATTGATCTCAATTATTTGAACATTTAAATGTAGTTTTCTATTGTCAACAATATTTCAATCATTAAATGTTGAGTAAAGTTGATCTCAACTTTTAAGCAAAAATCAGTTCCAAAATTAGTGAGGCTTCGATCATCAGCTTTAATGAGCCTTCCAAGCCTAAACCCGTTGAGTTCAACGGTTTCCAAAGTTCTATAACCAATAGGGATGTTAATCATAATGATCTAGAAGGGCGACTTAGTGGTAAGGTTGTCATCAAGAGATTGGAGAGG
Organism: Fagopyrum tataricum; assembly: GCA_002319775.1. Taxonomy (NCBI): domain Eukaryota; kingdom Viridiplantae; phylum Streptophyta; class Magnoliopsida; order Caryophyllales; family Polygonaceae; genus Fagopyrum; species Fagopyrum tataricum. The sequence goes on from CM008280.1 coordinate 29,297,041, forward strand.
GGTGAAATCTTTCAATGCTAGCAAATTATCATAAACAACCATGGACAAACCATCCATGATTTTCTTCTTATCTTCTAGGTTAAAGAACTTGAAGAGAATTATGTTAAACCCCAACATCGGATTAAAGATATCATATGAAACTCCCCAAATTTTACGAATGGTGGTTTGAAGGCCAAAAGGTTGAGTCTTGATAGTGTAAACTTTGCCTAGAAAGCATAGATCAATACGATTGAGCTTTTCATTAGAAATCTTGTCAGGAAGATCTACGAGTTGTTGTTCATTATTTGAGAGCTTTAAATTATTCCAAGCCTGATTTAGCGAGTCCATAGAAGCTTGAACAAACCAGGAAACCAAAAGAAAAGAGGGAAAAAAAATTCAAAAACCAAATTAGGACAAAAGACGAGATGGGACGGGACGATAAAGTAGTGGGTCAAAATAACAAGGAAAGGACGGGGTGATGAAGGGACAAGGTTTAGAAAGGATTCCAACAACAAAAAAAATAATGAATCACATACACAAATCTGAAAGACGGAAGGGGAGGCCAAAAAAATGTGTCTAGGATTATTAGAAAAAAGAGAGAGTTTATTTCAACATCACAAGATAATGTTTTATCAACAACACTAGAATTACAATATAATGTGTTTGGGAATTAACATCATTAGAAAAACTAAAAATATATGTGTTTAAGTTTTGTCAATAACACAAAAAAATAATGTGTTTAAGAGGTGTCGACATTAGCACTATTAAGACAATAAAGTATTTTAACTATTGCCAACAAACCTATAACATAATTATAGTATGATTATGTATTGTCAACAACACTAATAAAGTAGTTTAAATATCGTCAACAACATAATAAATTGTGTTTGCATTGTCAACAAGTGAAAAGAAAACCAAAAACACAAAAAATAAGAAGTTAATGTTGGTCATCAATAATAAAATAGAAAAAGTATACGTTTAATTATTGTCAACAACACTAGACTAATATTATTGTTAGATATGTATTATCAACAAGTTTAGAATAGTAATACATAGTGTTTATTTATCGTAGCAAAACAAAAAATTATAATAAGTTGAGTTAGGTGTTTTCAACAACATAATAAACCATTTTGAAGAACCCCAAAAAACACAAAATAAGAAGCTTTTGTCTTGTCAACGACACTAAAATAGCAAAACAATATGTTTAATTGCTCTTAACAACACTAGAATAATGTTATAGTTAGGTTATGTATTGTCAACAAGTTCATAATAGTGATATATAATGTTTAATTATCGTCAAACAACAAAAAATCCTAATAGGTTGTGTTAGGTGTTGTCCACAACATAATAAACACTTAAATTTTGGTGTTTGTTCCGCCAACAAGATAATCAACAACAGTATAAGTAGTGTTTGCATGGTCAACAAATGTAAAGATCTCCAAAAACACAAAAATAAGTAGTGTTTGTCATGTTAACAACACTAAAATAGCAAAATAATGTTTAATCATTTTAACAATACTATAATAGTATTATAGTGTGATTTTGTACTGTCAATTAGTTATCATTAGCAATATATAGTGTTTAATTAGTGTCAATAACACAACAACACTAATATATTGTTTTAGATGTTGTCAACAACATAGTAGACTTTTAAATGGTGACAATAGTGTTGTCAACAACAAAAACTCAAAATTAAACGATATTTATGGTGTTTACAACAGTTATTAAAAAAACTAGAACAGTGCAATAGTCTTGTCAATATACTAGTTTAAGTCACATCGTCAACATAAAGCACACATTTGAGAATGATTTTAAACTCATTCCTTATCAATCGATGAAAACAGTATTAATATTAAGATTCTACTAATTTTAATAATATAAATCATATTGAAATCAAAATTTAAATATTATTACAAATTCAATATGAACAAAATCAATTACGACTAGTTTGAGGCCTTAAATTGAAAGGTTTAATATGTTCATACCTTATCGATTCTCCATTGTAGATGGCGTATTTTTACTCGAAGAGATGAACTTATTGCTTTTCTCCTTGAATCGAGTAGATGGAACTCGAAGATGAAGAAATCTCTTAATTTTGTAGTAAGCTATTGAGAGAAGTTGAACAAGTTCGTAGGGTTTCGGTTTTGAAAAAAGAGAGTGTTTTTGTGTTTTGGTGAAAAGAGAGGATTTTCTTTAATGTTTGCTATTTATACCAGTTATTTTGCAAAATTGATACATTTGTTGATTAGTTTGCAGTTTCTAACTTTGTATTGGTTATTTAAAAATGTCTCCATTATTCAATATATAGACATGATTGTAGTATTTACAAAATTAAGTCTTATGTCCATTATTTATCTTATGATATATTCTAGTAGTTAGTAGTTTCCTTGTTTTTTTTTTATTTTGAAACAAATTAAATGAAATAATGGTGACAAACATGGAACCGATTAAAACTAAAATCCAAAGTTTGTTATCTCAAAAGAGAAAAAGAAAAAAAAAAGTTTACATTATAAATGTCTCCTTGCTCCCTATTTTCTAATACTTTTCTTTCCCCTCTACAAATTAGAGAAACAAATTGAAGGAAACCAACCAGAAAGAAAAGTGAAGACATAAAAGATTAGTGTAATCTAAAAATTTGATCTCTAGAGCAAGGAGAATGAATAGTTGAGCCACCAGGTTTTGTTCATTCACCTTCGTTATGCTCAATCAAAAACTCACCCATATCCTTTCTATGTACTACATTCATACGTCCTCTGCAAAAATCCTGAAAATGAACTCCCGAAAGCGCTTAGAGTACAACTTGGGATCCACAGCTGATATAGAGGTTGGATCATACTGCATCGACTTATAAGCGTGTTCCAACTTCTTGCTGATATCGTAGTCTTGGAGTATGTCGATTATACCAAAAAACATTACGACATCATAGTACTCTCTCGTCGGCTTCATTACATGAACTGCTTCTCCGTCGTTTCTCCTCACCGCTCTTTCCACTCGAGCTGGCATGTTGTTACCTAAACCGATGCTAGCCCACCTGCATTTTTTCATTCACCATCTGTAACATTTATATTATCATTTGTAAAAGTTTACAAAAATGAAAAGAATCATACTGTTGAGATGTGGAAATGTCCCACATTTGTTAATATGATACTATGTGAACCTAACATATATGTCTTAGGGCTACTCCTCCTATTGTCAATTAGTTTAAGGATGAAAGCTCTAAGACTTGTGTGCGAATACATACCATGCAGGGTTGACCTCTACTTTCGAACGAGGAACTCCATCATTGTCGGGTTCATCGTTGCCTGAAAGGAAGTTTTATCATGTATCCATTTTGAAATCACGGACAAACAAAATATTGTCAAGGAACATAACTAACCGGTATTAACAGGCGTACGAGCTCCAGATGGCACCAATTCTCCTGCTTTTGATGCTTCTCTAAAATGGATCCCAACTAACATGCTATAGTCCATGATTCTCTCATTCTCAAGTAATTCACAATCTTTGTCTACTTGTCTGCAAAATTCTTGAAACCATGATTTTTGTAGACGAAATATAAAAGTGAGATCAAGGTCCTTGAGTATAGTGCTAGCATCCAACTCTTCCTCTGGCTTATCTATTGATCTACCTAGTGAAGACCCTTTTAAGTCGAAACGCTTGTGGATTGTGTACTCTGTGCACATAAGATTTCCCATTATAATGAATCTTACCTGCATGCTTAAATGACATTTGTTAGCTAGCTTTCACGAAACTTCACTACCAAGTATATATATATTCTTACTTTTTTTTGTGTTGTTCCGGTTAGCTTCACACAATGGAGGCCAAAAAACTTGGTTACTAGGGTGTTCTCGAATGACTTTACATGACTGTAGTATGGCGATAACATTCGTATAAGCACCTAGAACATGACGGCCATGAATCAAATTGACAATGGAAAATAATTAACCAAGAGTTAAAGAATTTGTAAGATATTTTACTTTTACTTCAGCCTTCTTCACCGTCTTGATCATGTATCTGTCATCATTACTCAAGTAAAAGAAGCTTCCACTTTTGCCAGGAGAGGAGAGCTCTCGCAATGCATCATTTCCACATATAGATAACATGTAATCAGCGGCATCCACCTTGAAAAGCTTCCTCAATGCTCTGAAAACTAAAGGACAATAGTCTTTCCATTTGAATTCACACGAGTTGTGAGGAGGTGTGTGCTTTGATCCCTCCTTTGGGAATTTGGTCCAATATTTTTCCTTGGGATCGAAAGCAGAATTCCTAAGCTCAAGAGAGGTAGGAGGAGCTTGTTTTCCAACAGCGTGTCTAAACATAAACATATAGATATAGATTGGGTAGAGAGTTGCAAAGAAACAAGTATATATATAAGGGTTGGTTCGGATGAGGAGGTTCCTTGTGGAGAGGAGGTGAGGAGAACATTTTGTTCGTTTTTTTGTACCGCCAAGTTCATTTTTTTTATTTTTCAAAAATGAACTTTTATCCTAAAAAAATGAACACATTTTATCCTAAAAATGAACTCCTAATATAACAAAATGAAAAAAAATTCTCCTCATTCCTCTCTATAAGGAGCCTCCTCACCGGAACCAAAATCTATGTACACATATAAAGCTAGGGTGGAGATATGAATTAATTAATTACCTGATACCTAATTGTAGGTTGAGCATAAGGTCATAATTCTTATGTCCTTTAGTGATGGTCTCTCCTTGTTTCTTTCCCACCTTTGGTATTTTAAGTGGCCTTCCAGGGGAGATCTTGGGGACCAAAGGCTCGAGAGTGGTCTCTCCTTCTCTACTTGCGACTGAGTTTCTATAGCTCCCGTCGCTAGAGAAGCTTCCTTCGGAGGTTTCCCACGTCGGTGTTCTAACTGCGGCAGCTGCATTGATCCTAGAGTCAACCGACATCCTCCCAAGCCTAACCTTAGGGTTAACTAGTAGCTTAGAAGACTTCCACGTAGCCAACTTCTTTTGTGATGGGAAAATAGATATATTATCAATAGGGCAAATAAAGACATCCCTTGTGATATCTTTATATAACGTTTGAGGATCCCAATTAAGAATCCTACCTTCCGAGGGATATAATGTTCCAATTTGGTCCTTGGAGTCTCTACTCCAAGAACCCTCGTAATAACTCCCGTTTTGCCACCTGAATACACCTTCTCCTTGAGGAAGTCCATCAAGCCATTCTCCTTCAAAATGGTTTTCACCTGTCCATGTCATTTTCCCTTTTCCACAAATCAACCCATTTTTCCATTCCCCTTCATAACTATTTCCATTAACCCATTGATACTTCCCTTCCCCTTCTTGCAAGCCGTGTCGCCAATCCCCTTCGTAGTAATCACCCGTTTCATAACTCATACTTCCTTTTCCGTGTTTCATGTTCATCACCCAAAATCCCTTATAAGTCTCGCCATTCGGCCCCGTGTACGTGCCTTTCCCATCCATATACCCGCTCTTAAACTCCCCTTCATAGGTAGCACCCGAAGGCCAACTAAATCTACCATTCCCTATGCTTTGCCCTCTATACCACTCTCCTTCATACATACACCCATCTGTCCACAAATACTTGCCGTTCCGATGTGGGCAATTCTCAAGCCATTGCCCTGTGTAATAATCCCCGTTTGCTAAGAACTTCTCCACCTCTTGGGTTTCAACATCTCCTTCCTCATCAAAATCATGAGCCACAGACATTGAGCCAAAAATCTCAACTGTGCATATATCCTCTCAAAATTATACAATAACACATGTTGTTAATCAAACTACTCTAATACAAAGAATGGCAAATTTCTTTAACTTTTCTTCTTCTTGTTTCTTTTGTTGCAGGGAACATCATCTGTTTTTTTTCCAAATGGAGGAGTGGCTTCTAAATCGCCACATGTACAAAGTCGGGACAAGATGTTCATATTTCAAAACAAATGACACAAGTCAATTTTCTTAATCAAATGGGACTTTTTTCCCATAAATTTCTCATGGCCTTTGACTCCATTTTAGTTGTCTATTTTCTCCTACAATTACTAAGGCCCGTAAACTTGTTCAAATATGAGCTAAAAACTATGTTATATACCAACTATTTGGGTTCATAAAATGCATAAAGCTCGATCAACAAATTGTCTCCAATATTATAACACAAGCAAACTATGTTTACACGACCATCAATTTACTAATTTCAACCAAGCACTCAGTGAGACTTGAGCGTTTTGGCTCTAACACTCACCGAGATTGCGGGTCACAACTAGATCTTTTACGCTAAAATAGACCATATTTGAATGGTTTTCCGTTGAAAGTTGTACCTTGGATTTCTTCGGTTATATATATCCTAAAGTTATTTATGAAACATTTTAAAAGAGAACCTCTCAAATTCTCCAAAAGTCGGCATCGAAAATGTCAACGCATGAAGATCAAGACATGGTGATTATGTTCGATGATACAAAATGTAGCGACCTAGACGCATTTTTTCCACATATCTTTGTGAGAATGGAATGTAATTACACTTTCATAAGATTTGAATGAAATTATTAAGGCTTATATATTATATTGTTAGAGATTAAAATATTTAAAGTTATTATATATAATGGTAATATTGTATGTTATATCGGTTAAAAACATTTTGAATAAAGTTATAAGGCATATCAATTATAAATTAAAATGTTTCTTATTCCACTCTTTTGCAATTAGGTTGTACCGGATTTCCCGCGTAATAAGAAGAAAGGTGCAAACCTGTTACTAATCCATTATCCGGCCAAACCCACAAATCACAAAAAAACAGGTGTCTATTTGAATTCGAGGGGGTGTAAAGTATGTTTATAAATGCACATTGATTAATTGTTATTTGTGAATTGCACAACCACGCACTTCCCAAGAGGTTAAAGGGGCATTCATATGTCAGTTGGTTGACGCCCGTATAGTATCAAAAGGTGGGGGGGGGGGGGGGGGTGAACTTGGATCGGGTTTCAAGCTGATGAGTATTTTGAATTCATTATAACTGGATGAACGGCAAAGTTGTCGCCTTTATAAGACAAATATACAATGTCAGTTTGAAAATTAGGATGAAAAAGCCAAAGGGCAAGGTTCACTTCAACAAGCACTACACACATAATCCACGAAGATTGACCGATTGTCCTAATAAACGAGTTCTAATAATTAATGACATGGGACGATATGAATCTGATGATGAAAATGAAATTACCGTACATGAAAATCCTTTATATGATGAAAAGTATGAGGATCATAATGGCCTAGCTAGTGGTAAGAAAGTTGGATGTTTAGTTGTTTAGAGAGTCCTACATGTTGAACCATTCTTTGTGAGGGTAACCAACGAGAGAGCTTGTTTCACACTAGATGTAAGGTAAAGGATAAGTTTTGCAAATTGACTTTTGGTTGGGGTTGTTGTACCAATGTAACTAGTACTAAGAACGTCCATAAGTTACAATACCCTATGATCCAACAACCTAGATCTTATAAGCTAACTTGGATTAATGATTGTGGAGAATTAAAAGTCAACAAGTAAGTAGTAGTTACCTTTATGTTCTTACGGGGATGAGGTCTTATGTGATATAGTCTTTATTCACTCATCCAGTTTTTATTGGGATGCCCTTGGCAATATGAGAGACACCAACCATAAGGGTAAAACTAACTAGTATTAGTTTACTTTTAAGGATAAGTTTTTGCTTGACCCTTTGACTCTTACGAAAGTGGTTGAACTGAAGCAAACCGAATTAGGAGATAATTAGAGGGTTTTAAGGAAGGAAAAATCAAACCAAAACCGACCCATGCTAATCCAAAACCGAATACCCTTATATTTCAACCTTACTTTTCTAGTGTTAACATTCCTATAAGCCATTTAAGTGTGATTGTTAATGGTTTATTTTTGGATATGTCAACCATTAGATATTATATTTTAACCCTACCTATATCAGATGTGTGAAGGACACTTATGAAGGTGAGTCTCATATTTGAAAGATAATAAATCTTTTTAGAAATAGCATATTAAGTAGAAGTATGTTGGATTTGGGTATAGTAGGATTATTCTACTTTAAGAGGTTCTTTAGAAATAGATATGACTTTGGAAATGATTATGTTACTTGTGGATATAGTTACTTCAGGATTATTGATTGTTCTTATTAAGGTGTCTAGGATAGAGTTTGATCTTTAGGAATAAAGGTAAAGAGTGTACACAACATCACCTACTTCACTTAACTCTCTCTTGGCCTTGTTATTTGATGTGTTTGATCATTATATTGGTAATCGTGTTTTTGAATCTAAAACTATTAAGATCAACGCTATCTTGGGAGCACAAGAAAAGAAGTCAAGGGAAGTTCTCATCACACTTAATTATTACACTTAACTTTGAGTACTTGATTAAGAGTTATGATGCCTATATACTTGTTGATTGTTTGTATCACTTTCGTGTAGATGTAGCAAAATGGCATGAGGATGGATGCCCTACCATGCTAAGAAGGAGAAGTCACGATACCCTACAACTATGTGCTTGCTTTGATAGTGAAAGCTAGGATTTGTTGTCGCGTCCTTTCAAAGAAGGGGGAAAGACGAGGGACCATCCAAGGAGTTAACACCATGCAAATAAGAGAAGCTCACTCTAAAAAGAAGGAGACTAAAGAGGAAATACTTTAATTTAAGAAGATGAACGGAGACCATCTCTAGTAGAGTGAAGACATAAAGGTTAAAATGTCTTAGGCTCGAGTCAAACCATTCCGGTCAAACTCGATGAATAAGGCAACATATAGAATGTCCGTGACATACATACACAAGTGAGATTGATAATTTCTAGCCTTGGAACTATTCTATTTACAACCCAATTAACATTATTTAAACTATTGATCGAGTTATATTTATATCTTTGTTTTGGATTTTTTTATGTATTTTGAGCCTATTGACTTAAGTTAATTTCCATCCTTATTTCAAGGTTCCCTACGTGATTTCAAGAGGTTTGACCTTTTCTATTGCACATCCATCACATCACCATTTTCTAACCTATCCAATCTCAACCCCATTCGTCCACCATTTGGATCTTGATTCTTAGGGTTCAAGATCGTGTTTCGTTGACTTGTTGTCAAGATAAATTGTCTACGCGGAAATCGCATCTCATCGCTTCTTGTTTTCAAGATCGATTGTATATGGTTAACCCCGAATCATACAAGATTGGCTCAAGTCACATAAAAAATGCTCAATAAATAATATAACATAATAGTCTTAACAAAATGTTAATTGGCCTTAAAAATAAAATGTTATATGGCTGTAAAATATCACTAAAAAGTTTTAAAAGTAGCCATATGCACGTATATATCCTCATTGGATCATCCCAAAATGATTTGAGTTGAACCATATTAGTTTGATTCGAGTTTTCTTCATTCTTTTCCATAATGCCTTCTTCACTTTTCTTAAGATGATCTTCATTTCTCCTTTATTTTGATCATACTTCATTCTTCTTAAAGTGATATTCAATTCTATGTTCTCCTTCTTGAAATATGATAAGTCCATGGATAGTCCCCCGTCACTTTTTTTCCGAAATTATATGACATATTGATTTATTAATCCTTCTAGATTAAAGGTATCAAAATAAAAATCCTATATATATTATTTAGGTATAAAACTTTGTGCGATCAAAGGTCAATGAAGACTACGTTTTGAAATAATATTTGAAACGATGCACAATTGCACATTGATTAGATTTGTGTAAATTAAATAATATTGTGTTATTTATGAAAAAAGTCAACTTTATATCTCGTTTTTCGTATTGATAATATTTTGACAAAAGTGAATGGTATTGTGGACAAAGTCCTTATCATCGGTCACGTCATTGTCACTCACTTACGGTCCAACAAAGTTTTTCAGACCACTGCCTTACCTAATTTGTTTTCCGCGTATTGTGTAAAAACATGAAAATTAAGAACGCTTTTGTGTAATTTATGTAATTTATGAGTGGGTTAATTTCCCGGCAAGAGCCTAACGAACTGGTGTGATCACACGAGATGGGTCGTTTGGCTTACAGAGTGACACGTGCCCAAGTGGGTCCCTATGCTTTTTTTGTTTATATATATATATATATTGGTTTAGCATTTAAAGGAATCGCATTCTGGTATCTCTCTAACAACCATAGACTCAGTAATGGCGGAGCCATGGCAAACTCTAGAGGGGAAGGTAGTTATGGTGACCGGAGCATCCTCTGGAATCGGCTTGGAACTATGCCTTGACCTCGCTAAGGCTGGTTGCAATGTAATCGCAGCCGCTCGGCGAATCCAACGGCTGGAATCCCTTTGCGATGAGATCAACCGGATTCCTTGTAGTGAATCGAAGATTAGAGCCGTGGCGGTGGAGCTTGACGTCTCTAGCGACGGAAAATCGATTGAGGCGTCGGTACAAAGAGCATGGGAAGCTTTCGGCCGAATCGATGTCCTAATCAACAACGCTGGAGTGAGAGGTGAGTTAATTTAGGTTTAATTTGAATTGAAGGCTCTGCTTGAAGGCGTAAATTAGGTTTAATTTGTCAAATTACAGGAAGTATCAATTCTTCACTGGATGTATGTGAGGAAGAATGGAATAGTACAATGAGAACGAACCTAAGTGGAACTTGGATGGTATCTAAGTATGTCGGTATACAAATGCGCGATGCTAAGATTGGAGGATCGATGATCAATGTAGGTTCGATTGCTGGTATTAATAGGGGACAATTACCTGGTGGAATCGCCTACTCTGCGTCCAAAGGTGGTGTGAACATGATGACACAGGTAATTCAAAATGTGTTGCTGTTTTGGCTTTGTTTGATTTGTATAATAGAGTTGATATGCATGTATGTATGTGTGTATTTGCAGGTTATGGCCTTAGAGCTGGGTCCTTACAGAATTAGGGTAAACGCAATAAATCCGGGACTCTTTCGATCGGAGATAACAAAAGGCCTAATGGAAAAGGAATGGCTACACAATGTTGGTCGGAGAACTATCCCTCTTAGAACCACCGGAACCGTTAATCCGGCTTTAACCTCGACTGTCAGGTACCTAATCCACGATTCCTCCGCCTATATTACCGGCAACATCTACATCGTTGACGCAGGCGCCACCCTTCCTGGCCTCCCAATTTTTTCATCCCTCTAGTCTAGTAGTCTAGTAGTCTAGTTCTCTTCTTACTTGCTTACCAACAACCACTGCAGTCTGCAGACTACAACCCACGCTTATGTCTCTGCTTCTGCTCGGACCACCGCTCACTCAATTATTTTTTTTATTTTTTATTTTTTATTTTTATTTTATCAATAGCTAAAACATACTTGGCCGATAAACGACAACGACACAATTATTTTCGTTTATGCCACAGCTCTCAAATCACTATGTATTTATCTTCTACTTTTTCTTCATACACAATTTATATTAAGTGTATCAAATTTAAAATATATTGCATTCTATCTCTTTTTTTTTTCTTTTTTTTTAATTTTCTTTTTTTTAGCCGTATTTTATATTTTTTTTGTAATCTTGTCATGTGGTTAAGTTAACTTATAAATTATTAAAAGATTAAGTATACCGAATGTTTCATAAAATTGTCTACATAAACAAGCACCACGTACAATACATTTAACGCCGGATAAGGTCGATCATCCCAAAGAACTATCTACTATACTACTAGTTATCAAAGGAGAAAAAATAAAATTAGCTCTTGTAATGACAAACCAAATTCAACATTTTGGAGCTACAACTAGTCTAAAATCTCAAATGAAGATGTTGGTCTTTCTTATAAGTATCCATTTTAAAATAAAAATTTTTGAAAAAGAAATCAGATCTACAATGATCTCATGCTTAGTGGATGCCAAAAGGAAAAGTCTAAACCTTAAGAGTATTAAGAGGAAAAATCATAAGATATATAAACTCATAAACGTTTCAGAAACAAAAGAAATCAGATCTACAATGATCTCATGCTTTAAAACTCAAGAACACAAAGAAATTGGTGATGTAGTTCGATGACTTCGATCCAAAAGATCCACTCCGTAGGATCTCGTGAGGGGAGAGTCAACCCAATCCATTAAACAATTCTTATATATATGAACAAGTTTATAGAAAGCGTAATAATGATAGAAGAACTGTAAATAATCTCCTGAAAAAACTATAGTGTAAAAGAGCAAAGAAGAAGACAAGAAATAGAGAAGCAATCGTATGTGAGATTCCCTGAGGAATGCGACCAAGCTTCTTAGTGAAGTGAGGTTTAGACGAAGAAGTGGACATGGTAAAGGAATCTCCGGTGAAGCACTCGGCTTAGTGCTCTCGCTATCGCTTTTCTCTCTTGGATTCGCTCTCAACGAACTATAGGGTTTCAGGTGAGGAGAGTGTTTAGCGGTGTTGGGATTAGGAGCACTAGAGTGAGCTTAAGTGTCTCGCTAAGCAATAAGCTCTTAAACGCCGCGTTTTAGATGAGTTCAGATGTGTTTCATTAAATGATCACATGAAAAGCATGTGACGGTGGACTGGTGCTTAGCATACCTCGATCATAAACCACACAACCGGATGACAAGTGTTGGGTTCCGAAAGGAACGCATAAGTTTTGATGTTTTGATGCCAACAAACAACTCTTTATAAAGGTTTTAATAAGTCTTTCACAAGAGTGTTGAGCTTTGAACTACAAATTAATATATGCTAAACTAAACAAGAGTGTTGAGCTTTACGAAACAATAGCCGCAGGTGCATTGAGACAGAATATTACACCAAGTTAAAGCTATTGCAATCTTGAAGATACAATATGTTAGTATAGGAAACATATTTTATATGTATGAACAAGATACTCCAAGGGAATTTTATCTATCTTGTATAGCGTAAGTCTCAATGTCATTATTAAATTTTCCTTACCTAGAGACAATAATAGGAATCAAGATCTTTTCATTTTAAGACGTGTTAGTACACTATATATATCGATAGGGTTGTTATTGTAGATTAACTCTTCCAAAAATATTATTATATTAAACCTTTATTAACGAGAGTCCACTAACGAGTGAAGTGAAGAAAAGTGATTGAATGTCTTTATTGGATAGGATTGGAGTTTAGTATTAAAAAGACTACTCATTGGCTACTTTTCTCTCTGTACCCATGTTTGTACTCGCAACAAGCTTATCTTAGCCAGTTTATGAGGCTCTCCTGCATCAGACAAAAGAAAATATTTCCAATAAAACACAAGTTATTACGTTCAGACGCCACATTAAAAATTAGGGGTAAACCTTGCTCTAAACAAATAAATAAATAAAGATATTTTATGTGGTGCTATCAAAAAGGCAAGTAAAACAACTCTCTCCTACATTCTCAATCAAAAAACAAGAAGTTATAGCAGACTAATGTACCCAAAAATAAGATCAAATCAGAATTGAATGAGGTGGGTAGGAAAGGTAGTGAAGTTTCACTTCCGAGAATCTAAGATAGCTCACGATCTTCTACTTGAACGTGAAAATCTCAAGATAGAACAAGATAACACTACAAGTCTCTCTTTTTGTGTTTGCCTTGATCAAGTATTTTTTTTTATTCGAAAATCAATTCTTTTTTTATGAACGTGCTTCCTTTTTTTGTGCGCAATTTTCTTTTTCTTTATTTATATCGAGTGCGAGAGGGATAGGTGTAAGAGCCCTTTTCTTTCGGACCGAGATCGGACCATAGCCGAGATTGGCTTTGGCCGAGATTGGCCTTTCCGCACCCGCGGGCTTGACCGCCGCCCCTGCGGGTTCCCGCCCCTGCGGATCATGGGACCGCCCCTGCGGTTTCCGGCGGCTGCTGCCGGTTTTGTTGACTCTCTTGACCTGTGCTTTACCCTTCCTTACTTCTCCCGTTTTACCTTGCTGAGCAAGGGTTTCATCACTTTTTCCCTCTGTTCCTACGTCCTTCTTGCTTCTTCATCCCTTCCTTTGAGCTTGCTTGAGTTTCTCTTGGAGTTTTGCTTGAGAAGTGTGGCTTTGTGATTGATGATTGTGAGTTGATGTGCTTGGAAGCCATCCTTGATGTGTATTAAGCCTTCCTGCAGCCTAGGATCTTTAGTAGTGGTGAGTCTTACTTCTTCCTCCTTGCTTCTTCTTCTTCTTCTTCTTCCTTGCTTCTTCTTCCTTAGCTTAGGATTAGATGATTGAATGTAGGATTGATGTTTGTTTGTGTTTGTTGTGGCATGTGTGTGTTTGTGATGAAGAGAAGACGAGATTTGATCACGTGAAGAGCTAAAGAGAAGCCGCGAGGTTTCATTCTGCAATGCCGCCCCCGCGGCCAGAAGTCACCGCCCCTGCAGAAGACGTGCCGCAGCGCTTGCGCCGTGCCTGCGTTGCCAGCGATCCTTGTCACCGCTCCCGCGGCTGAGTGTCACCGCGTCTGCGGTTACCTGCGTTCCACCCCTGCGTCCTTAGATTACGCAGGTGCGTCTTCTCCCGGGCTACCTATAGTTAGGTAGTTCCTTTCCTTTCTAGTATGAGGGAACTAGTACCATGCTAGGTATCGGTTTATGACGAGTATGATATAGATATGCCGGTTACGGCTTTGAGGTTATGAGTTGGATATGATCCCTTATGGATCCCTTGGGTCTAGGTGTGACCCTTTGTGTGATAGGATTGTGATATATATATGTATGTGTGCCTTGTATAGGTTGTGCGGTCCTCTAGTTTGGAGTGGACGTTTCTGAGAGTGGATTGTACTTGAGTTACTTCTGAGATCGAGGTAAGTCCATAGGACTTACTTAGCTACTATCCTTATATTGGATGTATGCTTCAGTGGTGTTTGTTATATGCTTTATAGCATGCTTATGATTATGATAGTCACCGACCTATATTATATTGATCGTCCATTGTAGTGGCCGTGATAACCTTTCCCTTTCATCCCGTAGTGGAGTCTGGGAGGTTCTCTGTAGTCAGGCCAGATCTGGAGCTGAAGGCTCCATACCGGATGGCGCCTGTCGAGATGCTGGAGCTGAAGAAGCAACTCGAGGAGTTGACTGAGAAGGGCTTTATTCGCCCTAGCGTGTCCCCTTGGGGAGCACCTGTCCTCTTCGTACGGAAGAAGGACGGATCGCTGAGACTGTGTATTGATTACAGAGAGCTGAACAAGGTGACCATCAAGAACAAGTATCCACTTCCGCGCATTGATGATTTGTTAGATCAACTACAGGGAGCGACTGTGTTTTCCAGGATTGACCTGCGTTCCGGGTATCACCAGCTGAGGGTGAGGGAGCAGGATGTACACAAGACAACATTCCGGACCAGATATGGCCACTACGAGTTTGTAGTGATGCCATTTGGGCTTACGAATGCCCCAACCGTCTTTATGGAGTTGATGAACAGTATCTTCATCGACTTCCTGGATCAGTTTGTGGTGGTTTTTATTGATGACATTCTGGTATATTCTCGCAGTGGAGAGGAGCATGCAGGACATCTGAGGACTATATTGCGGGTTTTGAGGGATAGAGAACTTTATGCTAAGTTCTCTAAGTGTGAGTTCTGGATGCCAGAGGTAGCATTCCTAGGTCATGTGGTTTCAGCTGAGGGGATCAAGGTGGATCCAGGGAAGATAGAGGTAGTAGCAGCTTGGACGACACCGACGAACGTCAAGGAAGTATGTAGTTTCCTTGGCCTAGCCGGTTATTACAGACGCTTTGTGGGGGGATTTCTGTGATTGCCCGTCCACTGATGAGTTTGCTGAGGAAGACTACCAGATTTGTGTGGTCTGATCAGTGTAGGCAGAGTTTTGAGGAGTTGAAGAGGCGTTTGACTTCTGCTCCTATTTTGGCACAGCCAGAGGGTACTGAGGATTTTGTGGTTTGCAGTGATGCATCCAAGCTAGGCCTGGGATGTGTTTTGATGCAGCGAGGAAGAGTTATTGATTATGCGTCTCGACAGTTGAAGACGTATGAGGAGAACTACCCGACTCATGATCTGGAGTTGGCAGCGGTAGTTCATGCAATGAAGATCTGGAGACATTACCTATATCTTGCTACATGTCAGATCTTCACAGACCATAAGAGTCTGAAGTATATTTTCACGCAGCGGGATTTGAATAACCGCCAGCGTAGGTGGCTCGAGCTGATCAAGGACTTTGATTTAGAGATTCTGTACCATCCAGGGAAGGCGAACGTTATCGCCGACGCCCTGAGCAGGAAGACGCCTCGAGAGCAGGCGATTGCGAGACTGACAGTTCAGCATCAATTGCAGAGAGATCTGATCTGGTTGGAGTTGGACATCCAATTTCCTGATGAGGATGCCCAGCTGTGTACTTTAGAGGTTCTTCATGATCCGTTGGATGAGATCTGACAGAAACAGGAGACCTGCCCGACTTTACAGAGGACCAGAGATAGGATGTCTCGGGATGAGGCACCACAGTTCGTGCTTGGAGCAGATGGAGTTTTGAGGCGCCATGGCCGCGTCTGTGTACCTGCTGATACAGAGCTGAGGCAGAGGATTTTACAGGAGGCTCACTGTACACCTTACTCTGTACATCCATGTACGAGTAAGATGTATCTGGATTTGAGACGTTCATACTGGTGGGGAGGGCTGAAGCCCGATGTAGTCAGATTTGTAGCTCAGTGTGCGACCTGCCAGCAGGTCAAGATCAAGCATTTCCGACCTGGAGGTGAGCTTCATCCCCTTCCTGTTCCACAGAGGAAGTTGGAGGACGTCACCATGGATTTTGTGACTGGACTGAGGCTGAGCCGGAGTTTTGATGCCATCTGGGTCATTGTGGACAGATTGACGAAGACGGCACGTTTCATTCCTATTAGGGAGACGTGGCCGGTGAGGAGATTAGTTGAGGAGTACACTAGGCAGATAGTGAGACTCCATGGTGTACCGAGGACGATCGTCTCAGACAGAGATGGACGATTTACCTCGAGGTTTTTGCAGCAGATTCAGACTGCCCTGGGGACGAGTTTGCACTTCACGACTGCGTTTCATCCTCAGACAGTTGGTCAGTCAGAGAGGACTATTCAGACCCTGGAGGATATGCTGCGAGCTTGTGTGTTGGATTGGGGACATGTGTGGACGGATCATCTCCCACTTGTTGAGTTCTCCTACAACAACAACTGGCATGCATCTATTGGGATGGCCCCATATGAGGTATTGTATGGACAGAGATGTCGTACCCCGTTATGCTGGGATGAGTAGAGCAGTGTTAGTGGTTTGGCACCTGATCAGATTCAGGATGATATGGCTCAAGTAGCATTGATTCGAGAGCGGATACTGACTGCGTAGAGCCGTCAGAAGTCTTATGCTGACAGGAGATGTAGACCTCTAGAGTTCAAAGTTGGAGCCCATGTGTGGCTGAGAGTGTCCCCGACACGAGGTGTTAGGCGTTTTGGCATTAAGGGGAAGTTGAGCCCCTGATATGTCGGACCGTTCGAGATTCTGGATCGGGTTGGGAGCGCAGCTTACAGATTAGCCTTGCCTCCGAGATTAGAGGGTGTTCACCCTGTATTTCATGTGTCTCAGCTGAGGGAGTACATACCAGATCCGAGATACATCGTGAGTTATGATGATTTGGTGGTTAAGCCGGACCACACGTTCGTTGAGCATCCTATTGCAGTCCTAGAGTGAGGTATGAGACGCCTGCGTTCGAAGGACATTTCTATGTTGAGGATACAGTGGTTGAGACGAGGACCCGAGGAGGCTACATGGGAGACTGAGGATAGTATACAAAGGAACTATCCAGAGTTCTATGCTAAATTAGATGCACCAGTAGGATCACCGAGTAGGTCTTAGTACTAGCTTGGTGAGTCTTATCTGCTTATATGCTTATATGCTATGATGTGTTTATTTCATACTAGCTTTGATGTGATTATAATCTTATTAGATCTTGTTGTGCTAGTATGATTCTTGTTTATAGCTAGAGATGGTTCTTTCCTCCATGCTATTGTGATATGATAGGTTTAGTTGGAGATGGTTCTTTCCTCCATGCTATTTTGATGGACATAGTAGTGCTGGAGATGTACTTCCTCCATGCCTTTCTGTTATGGTTATGATACGGCTAGAGATGTGATTCCTCTATGCCTTGTGTTATGTTTATAGCAGGCTAGAGATGGTTTCTCTAGGCCCTGGATAGTATAGTTTGCAGCTGGAGTTGATGATTTCCTCCATGCTTATGCTTGAGGTTATATAGAGAGTGTTACCTCGGCTTCTGAGTCCGAGTGGTTTTAGGATCTTGCAAGTTTCGGGACGAAACTTGTTTTTAGGGGAGTGAGATGTAAGAGCCCTTTTCTTTCGGACCGAGATCGGACCATAGCCGAGATTGGCTTTGGCCGAGATTGGCCTTTTCGCACCTGCGGTGTGAGAGCCTTTTCTTTCGGACCAAGACCGGACCATAGCCGAGATTGGCTTTGGGCCGAGATTGGCCTTTACCGCACCCGCGAGCATGTTGGCCGCCCCTGCGGGTTCCCGCTCCCGCGGCCCTGTGGTCCGCTCCTGCGGTTTACGGCGGCTGCAGCCGGTTTTGTTGACCCTTTGACTTGTGCTTTACCCATTCTCTTCCGTCTTACCTTGCTGAGCAAGGGTTCCATTTCACTTCTCATTCCACTCCAGCCCTCATTACATCCTTCTTGCTTCTTCATCTCTTCCTTTGGATCTTGCTTGAGAGTTTTGGAGTTTGATAAGGTTATGGGTGTGGTTTTGTGTTGTTGAAGGTTGAGTGCATGTTTGATGAGCTGCAGAGGCCAGCTAAGAGTTAGTTTTGTTCTCCCTTGGTTGACTACAGCTGTGGAGGTGAGCTTCTTGCTTCCTTCCTTTTCCTTCCTTTCCTTTCTTGT
>CM008280.1:29318276-29452483 GCA_002319775.1 Fagopyrum tataricum
GGATTGATGTTTGTTTGTGTTTGTTGTGGCATGTGTGTGTTTGTGATGAAGATAAGACGGGATTTGATCACGTGAAGAGCTAAAGAGAAGCCGCGAGGTTTCATTCTGCACTACCGCCCCCGCGGCCAGAAGTCACCGCCCCTGCGGAAGACGTGCCGCAGCGCCGTGCCTGCGTTGCCAGCGATCCTTGTCACCGCCCCCGCGGCTGAGTGTCACCGCGCCTGCGGTTACCTGTGTTCCGCCCCTGCGTCCTTAGATCACGCAGGTGCGTCTTGTCCCGGGGCTACCTATAGTTAGGTAGTTCCTTTCCTTTCTAGTATGAGGGAACTAGTACCATGCTAGGTATCGGTTTATGACGAGTATGATATAGATATGCCGGTTACGGCCTTGAGGTTATGAGTTGGATATGATCCCTTATGGATCCCTTGGGTCTAGGTGTGACCCTTTGTATGATAGGATTGTGATATATATGTATGTGTGCCTTGTATAGGCTGTGCGGTCCTCCAGTTTGGAGTGGACGTTTCTGAGAGTGGATTGTACTTGAGTTACTTCTGAGATCGAGGTAAGTCCATAGGACTTACTTAGCTACTATCCTTATATTGGATGTATGCTTCAGTGGTGTTTGTTATATGCTTTATAGCATGCTTATGATTATGATAGTCACCGACCTATATTATATTGACCGTCCATTGTAGTGGCCGTGATAACCTTTCCCTTTCATCCCGTAGTGGAGTCTGGGAGGTTCTCTGTAGTCAGGTCAGATCTAGTATAAAGGAAGGACCCTCACCACTCCCATAGGGTACACGGGAGGTGTGCTGATACTACTCCAGCTGGTTAGAGTACTCAGAGACGGGGATTATATTCCTCGTGTCACCTATCTTTATATATATCTATTTATACGTTTAAGTGATTCAACTTATTAAAGATAATAAACCGGGTAAATGTTTGATATCATGCTGAAGGGTTTATCCTTTCTGATGTGTGTTTGTGCTTTAGCATCTCCTTATATATGTGTATAGTTAGCTAACGGTTTCATACCGTGTTGTAGATCCCTCGCAGGTTAGGAGAACTGCAGAGTGATCCAGAGAGGGTGATCTGCTGAGGGCTCCGTACACTGGGCGACATCGTGGGATTTTGGGTTAACATTTTCATGTTTTATATTTAATCTGTTGGTGCCTTGTTGAAAGATTCAGTGAGGTTGTTGTCAGGCTAGGGTCAAGATCCATTGTGAGATCCTAGCCCAGTAGCACTCCGAGTCCTACGGATTTGGGGTGTTACAATAGGGGCTTCGAACTAGGGGGTTCGAACGGCGAACCGAGTTCACTGATCGGGTTCGTACTTTGGCTCTAATGGTTCGGCTCGAAGGGTGAGCCGATTACTAGTTTTGGTTCCGGGTACTAGGTGCGGGTCGGATTTCGGTTTCGATTTTTTTTCCTGAATTCGAAAACCGGGTAGGGAGTACGGGTCGGGTAGGGATCCTTGGATCTAAGTTAGGGTTTCATGGGGACTGGTGATATCGGGGACACTTGACGGAGGGCAGCGTAAGGTTGTGGTGTGTTAGTGTCCGGTCTCAACTAGTTAATGTACATGAATGACATGTACACTTACTAGGAGAAGACTATATAACCCCCAAGAGAAGGGTCGCGTCGACGTAAATATATAGTGCTCCCAATCAAGTAGTCTCCCTGAGGACTATGTTATCCTACCCTTACTCTAGGAAGACAAATAAGAGGTGTTGGTGTTGTAAAATAAAAGCAGAAGATGCGACGAAGTGGGTGACTTACAAACACTTCAAGAGTGTAAAGGTGTCAAGTAAGTCAATCGAGTCACCCGGGTAACTCCAGTCGAGTCACCTTGATAACTTGGATCGAGTGAGAATTCTTGTAGCTTTTGACCCAGTTGAGTAAAAAAAACAAAGGAGTACAGAAATGTGAAATCAAGAATGAAAACGACTAGGTTTGGACTGATTTTCCCAATCCTTGCTAATGCAGAAGTCATACACGTTATAATGACAAAGAGTGAGAGTTATTTGCTCGAGTAGTCATGTAAGTGATACTAAACGGTTGTATGCATGTGATAGGTGAATGTATACCTAGCATGCTAGTCAATCTAACATAGTACCTCACATGGTGTTTGCTATTGGTAAAATGCTAGTCAACTACGGTCTCAAACTAGTGGTCAATACAAAGTAATCAAACCTCACATGGCGTTTGTTATTGGTTTGATTAAGTCATAAGGACCTAAAGTGGACTTACACTACATAATTTGACATTCAATTATTCCTCACATGGTGTTTGCTATTGGAATAATCAAAGTGTCAATCCTAGCAATATAGGCGTCTACTAAAAAGAATCACTAGAACTTGAAATTACTTATGAGTCTCATTCATACTAGCCGGCAAGTTATCAACACATAAAATCATGCTTAGAAGCTTAACAAAGTGCTAAAGGAACAATCTAAGCACGCTTAACATTCGACTTTCAAATTAGTCTAATCATGGATCTAGTGTTCTAATCGGTTTTGCCCTCCTATATGCTTACTATCATTCTTTGATACTCACATAAAATCTCGGCATTATAACGATACAAATATACATAGTTTTGGATTGAGATTTTCACCCCAATTCCTAGTATGGGGCTACTCACTCATGTTGAGTGAGGAAACACAACAATAACGCAATCCATAGAATATCAAGAGAGAAATAGATGGTTCTATTAACTAAAAGTGATTTAGAATTCCCAAAGTACAAAGAAAGTAGCAATATGGCTCTAATCGACTAACCTCAGTGTAATAACCACAAAATTTTGATAAATTTTTCTTTTTATTTTAAAATTTTGTATTAAAATTTTTTTGAACCAAACTGAACCGAGTCATTCTTCTTTTTGGACTGAACTGAACCGGAGCAGCTTGAATTTTAAACCAAATCGGCCCGTCCATCCTCTCCCGTCCAGTTTTGTCTACCCTTGGATTGACCCACTCCTTAAACTGGCCCACCTCCTCTTCCCTCACCTCTCGGCCCAACCTTGCTTTCCTCACCTCTCGGCCCAACATGGCTTTCTTCATACCTCGGCCCACAATTTCCTCTTTGTCTCGTTTGTTGTGCCAAAGGAGTAACCAACGTAAGCAGCCCACCTGAGCTACAGATTCCACCGAGACCAGGCCACTTCATGTCGTCTCCCTCCCTCGTCAACGACGGTTAATTACCATTGAAGAAGAACGTTGCAGACCAGATTTGAAGACGGGGGTTAGAAGCAGTAAAGACTGGCCGTTACGCCCACCGTTATCACTCTCGGCTAACACCCCGACACCACTTCTCGCTCGCCCTTCCCCTTACCTCTGCATCCCGTCCAAGCACCACCAACTTCGAACCTCTCGGAGACAATAGACAGACAATCTTACCCACCTAGGCGACGACACCAAACCAACAGTTTCTTCTCTTGGCGTCCTACCTCATCTCGACCTCACCCCTTTCATTTCCTCTCGTTCACTATCACCTACCTCACATTCCCTCATGCCTCTGCATCTCTCCTTACATGCAACACCAACCGGTCTTTCTCCCTTCCCTGTCACGTAGACCACCACCTCCCCGACGTCGACCTCTGTAGTAGCCTCCGGAGCCGCAACCACCTTCCTGCCTCGCCTACACATCTTGGCCTTACACCTTGCCAAGGATGCCGACCCCGGCGAGCTCTTCTCTCACCCCCGAGATGGCATGGAATGACGAGTGAAGGATGAAGGAAAGGGAGGGACGTTTGTAGTGGGCAGGAGTCGAACGTGTGACCTTTGGTGCTGAAGAAAAGAGGCAGCCTTTTCATACCCGTTTCTTCTCCCAAGACTCGACCTCCTGACGTGTGGTACTCCCTTTTTGGCAATATAGTGAATATTGCTGTTTACCGGGTTCGAACTCATGACTTCATGCAATTGTATTTCAATCGTGACTTGCTATCAGAGGGAGTCGAACCTGTGACCTCCAATCCGTCAGCTTGCCGCTCGGTGTCGCTAACTCTGTTAATCCGTGCAACTAAATCCCATTTCCAGTTAGAACCGGAACAGTTTCCTTTTCCCTCAAAGTTTATTTCCGTTAATTTAATTCCCGTTAGAATTTAACATTAATTTATAAAATAAATAAATAATTAATTCATGATAATTTAGTTGTAACTAGTTGATGATAATATTGAAATGTTTTGACAATGCGGAACGAATTAGGAAACCGGAATGTCGGTTTAGTAGGTTAAAGAAGTATGTTTGGAACCGGAACGAGTATGTTGAAGGACTGAGCAAATTAGTAATGTTAGAATGATAACACACTTCTGAGATAGTGATATTTTAATGAAACAACGATGTTGATGTTAAGAGAACTTGGAAGATGAATAGAGGTTATTTTAGATTAAATTTGGGAGATAAATTTTTTGGACGTTTTTGGTTGAAGATGAAGATTATAAAGGATGATTATAGAAGTGATTAAAAGGGCTTAAACATGAGTAAAAAAATAACCTCGTATCACCAAGGTTAATGGAGATTAATCCCCAATAAAGAAACAAAAAGCGACAGTGAGAGAAATAGAACAGGTCGAACATTCGGTTGTTCTTCACCACCACAAGTCCTACGTTTCGCTAGGAAAATAGAGAAGGGGCGAGGAAATTTGTTGGACGAGGCCACCGGCGGCGAGGTATGCTTCATCTTTTTCAATTGTTCTTTGTTTCAATTGAGTGTTCTCTTTATTTCGTTGGCCATACATTTCTCTAGAAAATGTTTGACAACTAAAATTTTTTGAAACTAGATCAAACTCAAAGAAGAGCAACACAATGAAAAATGTTGGTTGTTATAGTTGTTTCAATGGAAAAAAAGTACGATGAAAACTTTGTTCACTTGGAATCGTTCCATGTTGTTTTGATTACCATGACTTTTTTCATGGCTTGTATCTATCCTCGGCGGAATGAAGATAGCCGAATGAGTCAACTAGATACGTATCATCTAGTTTATGCATATGTTAGATTTTGGACAAATAACTGGGCGAGGAAAGTTTTGGTGGAAAGAAGTAATCATCGTTATGTAAACAAGTTACAAAGTGGTGTTAGTAACCAACTTTATTCTTGTAAAGTGGTATTAGCCCTTAGTTAACAACTCTAGTAAAATTCCTTCCACACTTGGGGGTACTTCGCTCTGGTTAAAAGGAAGGTGAGATTCGCAATATATGCACCATGATATTGTTCCACCCATTATTCATAGGGATATTAAATCCATCATTATCTTTCTTGATTTCGAGTTTATTGCTAAGATAGCTAATTTTGAACTTGCAAGGATGACGGTGAAGCAAGGCGAGATTCACACTATGTCAAGTGTTGCAGACACTTTGGGGGTACTTGGCTCTAGTTAAAAGGAAGAAAACCATTATTTCCTTGTTTTCCATCTGTTCCAAGTCTAAATAATACCATTTATATTGATTCATTTGACAACGCACATTATATTGATTAATTTCCAATCTTTTTCTTTGCACCTATAACGTATAGATAGGCAAGAAAGGTGAATGAGAAGATCGATGTGTACATCTTTGGTGTCGTCCTGTTGAAACTGACCATAGGAAAATGAGCTCAACAATTGGGATGATACTTTAAACCTAGCGGATTCTTCAAGGAAACATTGCTGTGAGGATAAGCTCATTGTCGATGGGCTTGATATGGAAGTTATGCAACAAGAAATAAATGACTATTGTATTCAAAATAAGGATAATGTGCACCGACAACTTACCTAATTGAAGGCCATCGATAGTGGAAGTTTTGCAGGTGATTCGTCGGAGTAGTACAACGCTATTCGCAACAGGCAGTAATGTTGTCGAAGAGTAGAACACCGCGATCAGAGGTCGACAATCGAAGGGGTTAAATTAATGGTATATTTATAAATTCGTAATTTTTATATAAACCACAAATCTGAAAATAAAAGTGGTTTATTACCGCGACCAAAAACAATGAATGTAAAGACGCCCACAATGGTAAGGTCGAACCAAAAACCCTGCGGATGAGCGGCCCTCAGTACAATTGAAGGAGCCGTACCAGCCGTTCCCTTCTTCTATCCTCCTCCAAAAGTTAAAAGGGGGAGAAGAAACCATCCCCTCTTCAACTCCTTTACCCATTTCTTCTCCACCGCCATTTTAACGCCGCTCGACCGTCCCTCTGATTTCCATGTCTTTCTTCCCTCAGGTCGGATTCCAATCCGAGACCTAAGCATCCGTTTTATTTAAACCTATATACTTCTGCATCTAGCTGTTGAAACGATCGTATTCGCGGGATCTGGTTTCGGACTATCACCGATTTCATCTGCAACCTGGTCGATCTTTGATCTCTATTGTCTGCAGGCTCCCCTTGCTAGGTAAGCTAACACTTCTTCGATGCTTAGGCATTTCTGGTTTGGGCGTTTCTCTGTATATGCAAAATCAGCGATGTTTGCTTCTTAAAACTTTTTTTTTTTGCAAAATAATTATAATCTTGATAATTTTGTTGGCTTCTGAATGGGAGAAGAAATGTTAGAGCTTGTTTGATGGAAACTCGGGGTTAGGATATTCTGACGCTCAGAGATATTGTTGATGATGGATTGAATTTTGTCGGAACTCTTCAGTTTGGGGCTTATGGAGTAGTTTTCAGTCTTCACGCCATTTCACTTGAGTTGATACTAGTAGATTCTCAGATGGGGGAAAATAATGCATCTGCCTTAGATGTTTGACTTCCGTCCATTGATTGGTATATTAGAGCATATTGATGAATACCTCAATAAAATAAAGTAAATTTCGAATGATATATGGTCATTAATGTTAAGCCGAGAAACGGTCTGTTTGAGCTAGGAAAGCCATTTGTTACCATGGAAGATTGATGCTTCAGAGAATAGGGATATTTTTTTGTTGAACGAAGCTGATTTGTCGTGCATATATTAATTGATGCATTGTATCAGCTACAAATTACAATTTACTGACATTTGAAGAAAAAGTACAATTTAAATGGAACTGTTAGGCAGTGATAAAGGAATTTCCTAAAGATTGATGGGAATATTTTTGAAGCTGCTAATTGACGTCTCCTAATTAACTGGATAGAAAGAAGATCCTAAAATACAAAATATGCTTTTGTTGTTCTGCAGCTCCTTAGAATACCTCTGCTCCCAAGTATCTTTGCCCCTCTTCCTGGGAAATTTTGATTCATCCTTGAGTACATGCAACATATGGCCTGATAAATAATTTCAGATTTCTTCAAATTATTAGATTACGATTACTGCAGTTGGTTAGAGTGAGAGGAAAACAATTGATTTGGATCAAGGATGCGAGTGATAGCTCGGTAAATTTTTACATTCTATGGGTCATTTGATGCACTCAATAACTCAGTAGATCTTACAATTTAACATACTAGCGCCTTGAGGGCATCTAAACCCCAAAAACCCAAACCGTTGAATGTATCAACTATTCTACTCCGGTAACTCCACTTGTGTACTATCGTCAATGATTGATGTTACATTATTATGGCATGTGATTTTAGTCTGAATAACATTTGCATATTGCAATTCCCCCTATGGAATTATAATGACATTTAATTTTTCAGTGTGCAGGTGAAAAAGAGGTGGGGTAGCGACAATGAATGAGCGTAAAACAATTGATTTGGATCAAGGATGGGAGTTCATGCAAAAGGGTATAACCAAGTTAAAAAATATACTTGAAGGACTTCCTGAACCACAATTTAGCTCCGAGGATTACATGATGCTTTACACGTAATTTCTCCTTGTTCCTTTCCTTTAAGAAAAATTTGTCCAGAACTTATATGCACTTTTATCGGTTGTTAGTATGAAGTATGAACTATGGTTAGTAGCTACATATGTGTATTTATTTAATTGCAGAACCATATATAACATGTGCACTCAGAAGCCCCCCCACGATTACTCTCAGCAGCTCTATGACAGATATCGAGAATCTTTCGAAGAGTACATCAAGTCAACGGTAAGAACTTGTTCACATCCTTTTTTCTGTTATAATTTATGATAACAATGATTATCAGCACATGCTCTAATAACTTTTAAATAGAGGTTAGTAACTGTTTTTTTTTTCCCGTCTTCATGCTTAGTAGGTTGGTAATTGGTATACAACTTTTCCACCTATATTTATTATTAGGTTATACAAAAGGTTTATTACCTTTCCATCTTTATATATATATTATTTATTGTTCATCTTATTTTTGTGTGTTTTGGAGGATATCTTTTGCTAAGTCAGATTTCATCCCGTAACTGATTTATTCCCTCTTAATTGGAGCTTAAGAGAATTGATAGAAACTAAACTGCTCGTATTTAGGATACTTATAGGTGTCACTGCGATTTTAAACTACGGTATGTTATATATACATGAGCAATCCAGATGTGGCTTAGTTAACTGCATAAGGACTTGCATTATGTTGCAAACCTGAAGGTGCTTATATAAGAAAACATGGTAATTGATGCCGTACAAACTACAGTGTACCTTTTTAATTATAATGATCAAATAATCAGCACCAATATTTTGTTGGTAAAAGGAAAGAGTATCTATAAAAACAGGGGTTTACAGGTGTCTACCTTATAATCAGTTCTTTCTTGCTAGGTCACTGTTTCAACTAGCTGCTTTCATCCCCAATTGATTCTAGGCAGATTATTTGAATCCTTTTCAGTTGTAAATAATTCTTTTCTTTTTTGGTAGGTTGTACCTTCTCTGAGAGAGAAGCACGATGAGTTCATGTTGAGAGAACTTGTGAAAAGGTGGGCAAATCACAAGGTCATGGTTAGGTGGTTATCTAGGTTTTTCCATTATCTGGATCGGTACTTCATTGCTCGAAGGTCACTTCCACCACTTAATGAAGTTGGACTTACCTGCTTTCGCGATCTGGTATTATGAGTCATTCCATCTTATGGTATCATTCAACTAGAAAATAAGTGTTTGTTGTGTAAATGGTCATTTATTAATGTCTTGATGTACAGGAGACTGGTTGAAGAGTTTGATTTTCTTTCTGCTTGAGTTCTTCTATTAGTCTACAAAAAGTTTGATTGAGATTAAGCTAACATTTACAACATCTACCTAATGGATATATCAGGTCTATGTGGAGTTAAACGGTAAAGTTAGAGATGCTGTCATCTCTCTGGTACGTGGTTTGCTTGTTCTTCTATTGATTTTGTTTCCATATCGATGTTTCATCCACATGCAGAGAACTACTTTTGACCAAAAGTATTCTTATTAGATTGATCAAGAACGAGAAGGAGAGCAAATTGATCGAGCTTTGCTGAAAAATGTTTTGGATATTTTTGTTGAAATTGGAATGGGGCAAATGGACTTCTATGACAATGATTTTGAAGCAGACATGTTGAAAGATACAGCTGCATACTTCTCAAGGAAGGCAACAAATTGGATCCTAGAAGATTCTTGTCCGGATTATTTGTTGAAAGTAAGCTTTTTCTGGTACCCTCTCTTGTTTTGCTTTTTTCTTTTCCATTTCTTAAAAAAATTCGTGTTTATTGCATGTTTTTTTTTCCCAATGACATTGTTTTAATTTGGGTTCATCAGGCTGAGGAGTGCTTGAAAAGGGAGAAGGAAAGGGTTTCACATTATCTACATTCTAGCAGTGAGCAAAAGTTACTCGAGGTTTGTGTGAGCATGTGTATAAATCTTGATAATGACATCTTTATGTAGTGACACTTAGGTGACACTTAATATTCCATATGTTGCTGATGTACTTCCTTTTTTGCATTTGTGTTTCATTCCATGTATGTAATTCATTTGTTTTTGCAGAAAGTTCAACACGAACTATTATCTGTTTATGCAACCCAATTACTAGAGAAGGAGCACTCTGGATGCCATGCATTGCTTAGAGATGATAAGGTAAGTCTGTCAATTGTGATTTCGTTTCAGTTTGAGATGCCTAACTTCTATACTTGCTCCATCTTGTATATCTTTACTTTGCTGATTCCGGGCTGTTTTTAGGTGCAAGATTTATCAAGGATGTATAGGCTATTTTGTAAAATTCCCCGTGGCCTTGAACCTGTTGCTGCTATTTTTAAGCAGGTTGACTATGCTCACCTTCTCACTTGTTTAATAATAGAACTGTGATACAAGTTCTGCTAAACTTTTTTCAAGAGGTGATTTTTTACATTGCGTTCTTTCCTTGTCTTTGCAGCATGTTACTGCTGAAGGTATGGCCTTGGTTAAACAAGCTGAAGATGCAGTAAGCAACAAAAAGGTTTTTATATGACTCTTCACAACCTATTTATCATGACCAAAACTTTCTTGTTAAATTAATCGATGTTGTTATGGATCCATTTGGGAGCATACTTTTAGTAGGTTATGAAACTTACATTGATGATGGAAAAGAGGATAAGATAAATTTTGTGTGTTTTATGAATTTGTAAGCTTGATGGGATTAGATTGTTGGAGCTTAAAACTAAACAGCTTATTCCTAGAATTTAAAGTTATTAACTATGTAGCACGAAAACGGACACGGTGATAACGGGAAAGTGGAAATCCTTACAATCATAGGAAACGGGGACACGGTGATAAAAGATAAATAATATATTATTTGTAAACCTATTGGGAAGATGAATTTATAGATCATAGATTCATAATAAGACAAATATATATAATAAACCAATGACATATATAAAAAGGAAATCAATATTTGATTCATGTGTGTTTTTATCAGCTATATGTTATTTTACTAGATATTTTGTGTAATTTACCATATAAACATACAAAAATAGAAAATTAAAAATTACTTTCTTAAATTTAATAATTATTTCCTTTTTTACTTAGCTAAAATTAATAATTATTTCCTTTTGGGGAAAATAGAAACCTAGTGCTCATTTTAGGTGTAACATTACTTAAATAAAGTAAACCCTAAAAACCTAGAAAGAGGCATCATCTTCTTCTTAAAGCTTCTCTAAACCTTCTGGTTCTCTATCTCACCATCCATGTCTTGTGTCATCCAAATCGTTATACACTTTTTGTGTTTAGTTATCATTTTTCCACGTCTCTCTCAATCTCTAATTGATCTTTACTGAGAATAAGCTTCAACTTGAACTCCAATAAACTACCTGCTCGCAAACAAACCCGGTGTATAGACTGATGCAGTATAAGTGGAGATTACAAGGAATAGAATAAACACTCGGAAATTGTATAGGCAAAATAGGGTATATTTCCTCTATAAGAACCAAAAAATGTATACCAAATGCATCTTTAGACAAGACATCCAAGAATAAGATTCCTTGCCATAGAATCAAAACTTCTTGATTTAAAGTGAGGTCAGTGAGATGGCGTGAGACTATGCATCTTAAAGCGCAAGCCTTGGAAGTAATTAAACTGGGGGCCTTTCCACTTTGCCTCTTTAGGAAGAAAGTTTTTGGTTGTAAACAAGTTTACAAAATTAGGGACAAATGACAAATCCGATTAGATCCATTGAGCGATTTAAAGCATGGACAGTGAAACTCATTAATCACCGAGTAGCCTCAATGGACTGCTATGAAAAGTTTGCAACAATGGATAAGATGGTGATTGTTGTGATATTGTTTGCACCATATGGATGTTATTATGCCTATTTACCACGGGATTTGGATATTGATGTGTATATGAAACCTCCTTCGAGGATTTGTCTCAGCATGTGGGATATGATTTGCAAGTTGCGCAAATCATTATATGGTCTCCAACAAGCCCTCTGCGTGGTTCACTAAATTGTCAACCTCATTAAAGGCACACTTCAACAACCATATTATAATTATTAATTTTTTTTGTTTGCCAATGTCGGAGTATATAATTTATGTCTTAGGTTATGTATCGGCCATCGGAATGTTGCTGATCTTCGCGTGGTGTGTTATATAAAAAATAATCTAGGCCAAACTTATCCCTCCCTATACATAGTTGTTGGGCTAGGTTCCTGCTTACCTGCGCTCTTTGATGCTTTGCCTGTTTTCTCTAGTGATTCTCCGATATCTTGGAATACTAATAAGCAACTATTGCATTCCTCTGGTGGTTGTGATTAAATCTTCTTAGATGACACAACTATTCTTTTTATCTATGTGTTTACTTCTGTTCCTCTGGTATGCTTACAGATTTTGATTTCTCAATCGCTTTGCGGTTCCCATGGCAATTTGTGTTAAAAAGAACATTGTTGCTTATTGTGAAAGGTCTTGCTAACTGTTCTTTTATCCATTTCCATGACATATTCAGTTGTTTGAATGCTACGATAGCAATTCGTTCCATATGTGGTTCTGATGTGCTTAAAAGATTGTTCTTTCGTTCATTTTCCTATTAACAGGCAGAGAAGAAGGATATCGTTGGGATTCAGGAGCAGGTATGGTGAATGATATTTAAGGGGTGGTTCTTCCATGCAGGATAGTCATTAACCTAATGCATTATCTTTGCAGGTGTTTGTGAGAAAAGTAATTGAGTTACATGACAAGTACATTGCTTATGTGAATGATTGTTTCATGAACATACACTCTTTCATAAGGTATTTCTCAGCTGTATGTCCACATTTGCAATACTGTCTTCCAATTTTGTATGCTGAGGGTTCTTGTTTGTATTTCTGCAGGCATTAAAGGAGGCATTTGAGATCTTCTGCAACAAGGGAGTAGCAGGAAGCACAAGTGCAGAGCTTTTGGCCACATTCTGCGATAATATTTTGAAGAAAGGTGGTAGTGAGAAGTTGAGTGATGAAGCGATTGAATGAAGAAACGCTTGAGAAGGTTATGGATTTCCTAGTTTAACCTGATTGTTCTATCTTTTATTAATATTCCGAAATTTTCATACTTAGGGTTCAAAACCATTTTGCAGGTAGTGAAGCTGCTTGCTTATATAAGCGATAAAGATTTGTTTGCCGAATTTTATAGGTAAGAGAGCTGGTGATTACTTTATTCTCTGGTGACTTTGTAGCCATTGTTTTTATCCCCTTGTTTTATACCAACCTGACCCTTATGTGGAGCAAAATGGTGATAATCTACATGAGGGGTTAATACTCAATAGTTACTGTGGAATGTGTTATTGGCAGGAAGAAGCTTGCTCGGCGCCTTTTGTTTGACAAGAGTGCAAATGATGATCATGAGAGAAGTATTTTGACCAAATTGAAGCAACAGTGTGGTGGTCAGTTCACATCAAAAATGGAGGGGATGGTCTGTCAGTTTCTCATCATTGTAAGGTTCTAGTGAAGCCGATGGTGTTTCTTTGTTGGGTAAGCTTTTTGTTTGATTTGCAGGTAACAGATTTGACATTGGCAAGGGAGAACCAAAGCAACTTTGAGGACTATCTCAATAACAGTCCTAATGCAAATCCTGGTATTGACCTGACTGTCACTGTCCTGACTACTGGATTCTGGCCAAGTTATAAGTCTTTCGATTTGAACCTACCAGCAGAGATGGTACAACTTTGAAACTCTTTCTTTAATATCTCGAACATGGCATTGCTAATAATATTAAGATTCAGACCATAATGAGCTAGCTATAAATTGTCGGTGTATGTTCATTTTCTATAGGTTAAGTGTGTTGAAGTTTTCAGAGAGTTCTACCAAACAAAAACAAAGCATAGGAAATTGACATGGATATATTCCCTGGGCACATGTAACATTAACGGTAAATTCGAACAGAAGACCATAGAGCTAATAGTGACAACATATCAGGTGACTTATCTGAAACTCAGTTTCCGCAGTTTTGTAGTTCATAGTCAAGATCAACATAATTCAAGGTATGAGTTTTCTTACTACAAGTTATCCTCATGTAGGCAGCTGCACTGCTTCTCTTCAATGCTTCCGATAGGTTGAGTTATTCAGAGATCATGAGTCAGCTGAACTTGAATGATGATGATGTAGTTAGATTGTTGCATTCATTGTCATGTGCAAAGTACAAAATTCTTATGAAAGAGCCAAGTACGAAAACAATATCATCAACAGACTACTTTGAGTTCAACTCCAAGTTTACTGACAAAATGAGAAGGATAAAGGTTTGCTTCAGTTTATGTGGTCATGAGTCCTTATTTTGTAAAGTAGAAGGCTTGTCTATTGATACATGTATTTGTGTGCCAAATGCAGATTCCACTTCCCCCAGTGGATGAGAAGAAAAAAGTGATCGAGGATGTTGACAAGGATAGACGCTACGCTATTGATGCCTCTATAGTCCGTATTATGAAGAGTCGTAAAGTGTTGAATCATCAGCAGCTTGTTATGGAGTGTGTCGAGCAGTTGGGCCGCATGTTCAAGGTACCATAACAATATTTTACAGTTGAATCTAAATCAAATGTCTTTTTATTTGGTCTCATTCGTATCTTTTGGTCCCTGAATTTTGTAGCCGGACTTCAAGGCAATAAAAAAGAGGATTGAAGACCTTATCACTCGTGACTACTTAGAAAGAGACAAGGACAACCCGAATCTGTATAGATACTTGGCTTAAGAAGCATCTCTGTCTGCAACTCCTAAAGTAAACCTTAGAGCAATCTACTGAAGATGGGTAACATTTTACTGCTGTATTGTTACTTCTGAACTGCTACTTGAAAATCCATATTGCTCTTGAAGCATCGCGAGAGTGTGAAATGTGACAATGTGTTTGGAGATGTGTTATTGCTTGAAATAGTCAAGTTGAATTACATGGGTGATATATTGTCAGTTATGAAGAGCTGAGTTTTCCTCTTCCTGTATAATAGTAATTTGTCATTTTTTGTTGAACAATGTAGTAGTTCCTGATGAATAAGTTCGCGAGAGAGTGAAAGGGGGAAGGTTTGCTTCTGTTTTGGTTCGGATTGGGGATGTTTTTGGACAGCTTTCCCCTCCTCTTCGAACCCTTCTAAGTTGCTCCTAAACCAACCATTTCCGTAGGGGGTCATAGGATGAAGCACTATCTTCTTATCTTTAAGGGCGAAGTACTAATGACTGGTCTTACCTTTATGAATGGTATCTTTATCATATTGTCAAGGGCGCTATATTAAGAGGTGGCACGAGTGCATATAAGACTTCATCGTCGCTAGGTCCATATGGTAAAGGTAGAGGTGTCAAACGGGTTCATTGGGTTGGGTCACAACAGGCTCGGGTTGAAATGCATCGGGTAAAAAAAAAGGCTTTGTTAATAATCGGTTTGTTATTGGTCGGTTTAGGCAGGATGTTAATTGTTTGGCTTATAATGGGTTATCGGGTATTCTCGGGTCATAACGGGGCGGTTTAGTTCGTTTCTTGGTAGCGGTGTCAAACATGGGCGACGGGTTGGTTCGGGTCGGCCACAACAGGCTCGGGTTCAAACGGGTCGAGTCACCCGGGTCGGGTCAGTTTGGATCGGTTTATCAAATACTCGGGTTAAATCGGGGAGGTGTCAATTGGGACGGGTCAAGTTATGTGCAGGTTGGGTCGAAATCGTGTCGGGTTGCCTAACATCTTGATTTGGGTCGGTTTTGTGTTGCGTAATTTGTAACAAACCACATGAAATCACCTCTTATTTATAATAAACTGTATAAAACTACCTCTTATCTACTCTTTTTTGTTTTCACTTAATCATCTCTTATGTTTTTATTTTCATTTAAAAACTCAATATTTATAATCCGTTAACAATTAACCACCTTATTATATTCCATCTAGACTAATATACTATCCAATTTTCCATCCAAATTTAATGGGTCTACCAAAAGTAGTTAATTACTTTGGGATACGGATTATAAATATTGGATAATTATTTTAGGATACGAATAAATGGGGTCCTATAAATTCCTTTCGAGTCATTGAACGTCACTAACAAAATCTTATTTTTGGCTAATTAAAATGATTACGATCAATAGCCTATCATATTGTTAATTTAATTTTATATTAATCAACTATTACTCTCTTAAATTAGTGGAAAACGCAATATAAATTATTTGACACGTTATTTGAATGTAACACTTTATTCGAATGTAACTATTTATCACTTTTCACCGAATCGGATAATAATCCGTGGATATTTGGTTGATTCGTATGATCCAAATTCTAAAATATAGAATGTAAAAACGATTTTAGTCGAATTGGGTAATTATCCGTGATTATTTGAGTGATTTGTTTGATCGGAATGATTTAGCCGGATCCGTTTGATTGAAAATGACTTTAACCAGCTCTGGATATCCGATTGATCCGTTTAATCCAAATATCTAATGTGATTGATCCATTTGATCCATATATTTTTTTTTCCTATTTTGTTTGTTATAAAATATAAAATAAAATATATCACAGTCAATTGGTCACGTAACTTAATCCAAGTGAAAAAGAAAAACGTATTGATACAAGATTTTTTAAAGATACTTATTTTAAAAATTTTAACACATCGATCTTATCTCTAACTTGGTAAAAAGTTAATACTTAAAAAACGTCATCATATATACTTGTAATTATATGTATACTTCAATACTTATATAGGAATTCGGAAATTAAAGTTGGAAAATATTTGTAATATGTAATTAGTAAACCATAAGTTTAAAAATCAAAAGTTATTTTAATGAGTTAAAATCATTACATTACATTTAGTGTGTCGGGTAACTTTGGGTTATCGGGTCATTCGGGTGGGGTTATTTGGGGTCGGTTAATTCGTGATATCTGGTCATTCGGATCGGGTTAATTCGGGTTGGGTTGGGTTATTCGGGTCGGGTTAATTCGGGTCATTTATTACTTCAGGTTAAATCAGTTTCAAGTGGGTTAGTTCCGGATATTCTTTTTTCAAAATTTTCGGGACCAAATCGGGTTCGGGTTCATCCAGTTAGTTTCACGGGTTGGGTCAACTTTTAATAGCTCTAGGGAGAAGTAACTAGACTTGCTTGTTAACACATACAAGTCATAATGATTTTCTTTAGAATAGATATAAAACTTTGATTCAATTACCATCATCAAAGTGGTTTTATCCGCATCCCGATATCCGGCCGACCTGGATATCGAGATATAACATGATCAAAGTAGTCATAATATTCTCACAAAATCATTCCACCCAATTTCACCCGCATCCGATGGGTAACCAAATTACCCAACCCAAAAAAAGTGGGTGAAAACCCGAAAAATCCGGGTGATGGGTGGTTTGTGGTTGAAGGTCCTTCACCCATCACCCATCACCCGACCCGGTACATCCGAAATATCTAAAATTTTACGTATTTTATTCTAAAAATCAAAAAGTTATGTAAGTTTTATTATTGTTTATGTTGTAATAACACATTATACATACATTTTTTTTTTTATATCTGATTTATTAACAATATTTCCATCACCCAACACCCAACCCGGTATATCCGCGGTTAAATTTGATACACCCGACCACCCAAAGGGTGATGTGTTGATGCACCCGATGAGGTTAATGGGTGGGTGGTGAAAGTAGTGCATTCATTTGTCACCCGATTCATTGTCATCCTTATAATATTATATGTACATTACAATATTAGATGGACAAACAAGATGAATTTTTAATGCACAAGTATTTATTCTCTTCGGCTAAAATCATTTTCGAATACTAAGTTTAATAATAAGATCAAAAGAATCAGCCTGAAAACTCATACTTTGATAACTAGGTATATGCCGTACGGCCCAGTGGGTATATTCCGTATGGCCCAGTGGGCCGTACGGCCCAAATCATACGCAGATAAGGCTACGAAGATGAACGATGACCGGGTCTTCGGTTGTTGGGTGTATCGGGAAAATGAACAAATCGCAAGGAAAGCAAGGAGCAGTCGGTGGAGGAACAGCAACTCCGGCGCCGAAGAGAGGCCGCCCAATCGGCAGTGGCACCAACAGTGCTGCTGCAGCAGCAGCAGCCGCAGCCGCAGCCTCCGCCGCTTCAGATTTTGTGGCACCGTCGGCTCTCTTGTCCCCTACTCTCCAAGTTCAGACTGCCTTTCATGGTCAGTTACACTACTACCCTAATTATCTGCCTCCGAATTTCCTCACGAAATTTGATTTCATGCTTTCTCGTGAATAATGCGAGGTCGCGAAATGTTCGATTGATTGCACAATCCCTTTCCTTCATTTTGAGAGTTGGTATCGTAGTTTGTGACTTTCCGTCTAGAATTTAAATTTTATGATTGTGAGAATGGAAGCCCAATGTCCTTTTACCTTTGACACAAATATCTTTACAAAGAAGATGATCAAACGAAGCTTAAAAATTGGGAGGAATGAATGAATAGTGAATCCAAAGAATCACCGGCAATCAGCTTCTCAGTTATCGTACAACTAACTACATACCACCTCTAAATAACCTGATTTTCTTCTGTAATTACAATAATGCCACAATAGTTGTAGCAACTAAATTGCTTACCTACATATATTTGTCATGGATTCACTTCCAAAGTAGGTAAACTGAGAACATTCATTTTTATACGTTTAGTTCAAACTTGAAATTTTGTTAAAAAAATATGGCTACTTCAAGTTTTGTGGAAGGTTGAATTCTTATCCTGTTACAGCACTTGTTAACGTGACCAATATATGTATATATATATATATATATATATATATATATATATATATATATATATATAAGCATTCCGATTTCCGAAAGCAGTTCAAACTTGAAATTTCTTTTTTTTTCCTGCCATAAGCTATATTATCTACTGTCATTTTTCAGGCCAGAGTCACAAGAGGATTATTTTGGCTCTTCAAAGTGGCTTAAAAAGTGAGATAACTTGGGCACTGAACACACTTACTGTTCTTTCTTTCAAAGAAAAAGATGAAGTTCGCAAGGATACAACTCCTCTAGCCAAAATACATGGATTGCTTGATGCTATTCTTCAAGTTGTATGTACCACTCTATACCATTTTTCCTTAAATAGGCTGTTTCTGTGTCTTAGCTTATCTTGAAAAGGCTAATAATGTATTATATTATGTGAGCAGATTGATGATTGGCGTGATATATCTGTACCAAAAGAGCTTATAAAGCGTCGAAGATTAAGAACATTAGGAGTAAATTATACTGTAACAGGTTTTGGGAAAGAATACAAGGCATTAGGCTCCAGTGGCAATCACCACCAGACAATGTAAATCTTGCACTTTCTCATTTTCATCGCGCAAATTGCTAGACTCTTTAAATGGTTGTTTGAAGATACTTCTTATCTCATTTTTTTTTTTCTTTTTTTTTCCCTTGGAACTTTTGTTGCTTGCAGCGGTGGATCCATGTCTAAGCGCCCATTTGCAGATTGGTGGTTTGAGGAAGATGGTCTATTCAACCTGGATGAAGAAGGTCATGTAGAAAAGCAGCTATGTGCTGTTGCTGCATCAAATATTATCCGCAACTTTTCTTTCATGC
This sequence comes from Fagopyrum tataricum, assembly GCA_002319775.1. Lineage (NCBI taxonomy): Eukaryota > Viridiplantae > Streptophyta > Magnoliopsida > Caryophyllales > Polygonaceae > Fagopyrum > Fagopyrum tataricum. The sequence goes on from CM008280.1 coordinate 29,337,534, forward strand.
CTGAGAATGATATTATAATGGCTCAGCACCGACATTGTCTGGAAACTATGTTTCAGTGCATAGAAGATCAGCAGATAGGTAGGAGTAAATAAAATATCTAAGATTGCGGAGAAAAGTGATGACTGATGAGCAGATTGATGAATGAGCTTTAACTAATCTTTGTTTTGAACAGAGGATGAGGAGCTCGTCACTAATGCCCTTGAGACTATAGTAAATCTGGGTCCGTTGCTTGATTTACGGATTTTTAGCTCCTCAAAACCTTCATATATCAAGATAAAGTAAGTTCAACGGATAATAGATTTGTCATTTATGAGACACTGTATAAATTTATTTTAAGGAGCATTTTTACTCATTAATTAGGGAAAAGAATGCTGTTGAAGCCATGATAGGCATGCTAGAGTCTCCTGTAAGGGCATGGCATTGTGCAGGAGCTGAATTGCTTGGCCGTCTATTTATAAATCCTGATAACGAGCCTTTCCTTCTTCCTTATGCACCCCAGGTTGTTTGCAATCTATGGATATCTATCAGTTTGAATGCTTCGAACACTTTTAACATACACATGCTTTAATTACAGATTTATGATCGACTTGTAGATCTCCTGAGCTCATCAACCTCTGATGCCCAAGCAGCAGCTGTGGGTGCACTGTATAACCTTGCAGAAATTAATATGGACATAAGGGCGAAGTTGGCAAGTGAACGATGGTAATTTTTTCTGTTCAGAAGAAGCTATTATGTAATAAAAAACGAAAAGTTAAAGAAAGCTGCTTTGATGCCTGCTAACTGATATGTGAAGAGTTTTCCCTCAAAAGTTGGCAAATTTTATATATTATAGGTACATATATTAAAGCAGTATTTTATAAACTTTGTGTCACGTGTCATTTTCTCGTGCATTTGTATTTTATAATTATGCTATTTTAACAAATCAACAACAAATAGTGGATATAGACAATAAATATATTGTTTCCATTTTTATCCTTACCACAATCTTCAACATACCTTTAAGAAAATTAGTATATCTATAATGCGAGTGTATATGTTTTCAGGGCCATAGACAGATTGTTGAAGGTAATCAAGACACCACATCCAGTGCCAGAAATTTGTCGGAAGGCAGCTATGATAATGGAAAGCCTAGTATCAGAGCATCAGAACCGGACATTGATTCTTGCCTTTGAGAATGCTTTTGCAGAGGTGTTGTTTTCAGATAATAAGCAGTCCGAATCTTTTGCTCGGATATTATGTGAATTAACATCTCGACCAAGCAGCAGAATTGGAGTAGCTCGAGGCATCTGGGGTATGTAGGTGTCCAAGTTTGTCTTCAAAAGACCGTTGAGGTTGGTTGGCTCTATCTTTCCTGTATAATTTACCTTTGACCTTGGAAATGGCTGTGAAACATCTGGGGTATGAATGTGTTGCAAGTAGTAGCAAGTAAGTAAGTAGTGTTGTGTAACCCTAATTTAGGCTTAAACTGTCATATTTGTGTCATGCTGCTACATCATATATATTTGTAACAGTTTACGAAGTAGGCATGGCATGCCATGCCTTCACCAAGTACAATGCAAGCGATTGTGCCTTTACGGAGCCGAGGAGCGAAAATCCAGACCCAACAAGATGATCGAGTCATATTGACGTTGCTAATCGAGTCGATCACATGGAAATTTTTGTCAATGGATTTATCTTATCTTTCTTCCCATTTATCTTTTTTTTTATATGTGATATCGTTTCAGTTGAACATTTTTTTAGGGGATTTAGGTTGCCTTCTCCTATAAACTAGTGGTCAATCACATGGAAATTAAAGAATAATGTACATATAACATTTGCAAAAATTTAAGAACAAATAAAATTAGCTGACATGAAAAGCTGAAGTATAAACAATCTACCGATTTTCTTACTTGAATTGTATCATATCTTGTGAAATTTTGATGGATGATGAGAAGAATTATAATTTGTTTGAAAGATAAACTAGTGGTAAGGCTTCATAGAGATAACTAATTCATAATCTGCACAAGGTGCGGTATATAAATATATTTGGTGTTTTTTGAATAAAATGTTGTTAACTTGTCTACGTGGGAACTATGAAATTTTTGTACAAAAAGACAACTAATTTTTAACTTACAAAATCTTATATGTTAGATCTTTTTTGAACCGTGAAAAAAGTAACAAAATATAGATATTTTAAATAAACGAATATGATCAAAAAATTTTAAAAAAACATTTTGTTGCTTATGAGATGGTGTTTAAGCCAATCAAAATTTTAAAAAAAATTCGGCAATTTAAAAAAACGATTTTTGATCAAATCTTTGTTGAAATAAAACAAATATTAAAGATAAAACAAATCTCATTTTATGAAAAAAAAAACGATTAACAAATCTTTTAATTTATCACTAACAAAAAAATTTTGAAAGAAAAAGTTTTAAAAAAAAGAGAATTTAATTTTGTGAAAAATGTTTGTAAAAATAAAAACATAAACAAAATATAGATATTAAAAAAAAATAAAAAAATTGTTGCTTATGAGATGGTGTTTTTAGGCCGATCGAAATCTGATCAAAATTTTAAAAACACTTTGTTGCTTATGAAATGATGTTTAATCAAAGGTTTTTTCAAAAAAAAAATACGACAAAACATGGAAAATACGACGAAACATGAAAAATTTCAAAAAACAAATCAATATACGAACTTTTGCTTATTAGATGATGCGATATTTACATGGAAAAAATACGACGAAGCAACAAAATTATAACCTGAAAAATATCTTAAAAACGCCGGAACCATAATAAAGACGACGAAACATGATCAATAAACGGTAGAATTGGAATTTAAGAATGAAGAAATTCGTAGATTAGCCTTGAAAATAAGAAAGGTGTATTAACTTGTGAGAAGGTTCGTTTATATATATAGTGGAAATAATACGAGAAGTTTACTTGAGATGTTCACATTAGGTATACTTGGAACCAATATATTTTTTTCCTTGTAAGTTCACCTTGTAACATACATGAAAGTTTAACAATCGACAAAAAATTAAATTTTTTAAAAAAAGGATAAATTGGAAATTGGAAATCATAAATTTATCAGATTTTTAGAAAATTAAACATTTATAATTTAGATATTGTTTTAGTAGAAAAAGGATTTTTGGCTTTAATTAGTAATTTAGTAAAAGATTTATTTTGAGAAAAATTGTGAGACCGTCACGTCATCATTGTGACGGCTACTTTAGTAAAGTATATAGATATGAAAAATAAAGATAACCGAAAAGCTTAATTGACTATATAAAAGATGTAACCGAAAAGATCGATTTATTATCTCAAATTTATGATGGTTAAATTGATTATAAAAACGGTTAGCAAAAACTTGAATTTATTACATCAAACTTGTAAGATGGTTTCAAAATAAAAAAATCAACTTCTCGTCATCTTGTCATATTGTTTACTATTTACCAAAAACTTTGAGAAAGCTTAATTATATTAAAATTACATTCTTCATATTCTGATGTTTTATAATTATGTGATATGCGAGATGTTTTTATTATTATTATTATTATTATTTATGAATAATGATATTTGAGACAACTTTTTGTGTTTGCATGAACGAATAATAATTTCAGGTATTATTGAGACCTTTTAATGAAGGCATTAATTTTTTTTTATTTTATTTTATTGCAATAAAAAAAATGACATAGGTTGAGTTATTATTATTATTATTATTATTATTATTATTATTATTATTATTATTATAAATATTGTTAAAGGTTTAAAATTTTTCTTGTAATTTTAGTTTTATATTAAACATTTACTCCTAAAAGATTTTATATTTATTGGCCTATTTTTTAATTTATTTTATAAGCAATTTTAATGGGCTAAAACATTTAGTATATCAATCCGGTTTAGGCATGGAGCAAAAATTCGGGTACGGAGCACGGAGCATTTTCCACCGTTGATGCACTTGATCCAACGCTCTAGATTAGTCAACGTCATTTAATGAATTGTTGGGCAACGTGGTGACATTTTTGTAATCACATGAAGTTTAGGCGTTTATTTTTTCATTTTGAAAATCTTTTTTTTTAAGAGAATGGTTTTCCAAAATGAATTTCAAAGTTTAATTCTTGTTTAGTCAAGTTGGATAATAATACGGAACCGCCGCTTCACTCTGCAGATCTTGGTAGTAGTCAAGCAAAATTTTTAGCCACTTTCTCCATAATCTCCATAAGATTTTCCTTCTCTCTTTTATGAATTTTTATAACATATCTCTTTGTTGTTTTTCTAGAGAATGGTCCGGAGCTTTCGTTCAAAAGACTGAATAAGCGTGTCGAATGTTAGTCAACACAACCTTTTTTTAAAGATATGATGATCAACTTTATGCATTAATTTTCCATTTTTTGATGCAAACATTTCACCCTTACCAGTTGTTTGACATAAGAATAATAATGCCTCCAGAAATTAAGTACCTTTATCAAAGCTAACGTCAACAGACCCACAACCACAATATTTACAATAAGCTCGTGGAATGACATCCTCATATTCAGATGCACCATGTGTCTCATAGTATTCTCAACCATCAGCATTCCAACTTCTTTTTCGAGTTACTTAGAGTGTTGTTGTCTAAATTTGGTGTAGGTGGAGATAAACTATTTGAAACATAGTAAAGGAAAAAAAATCATTATTAACAAACATGTTTTTAGATACATATTTATTTAACAATTAATAAGAGACTAAGATAAATATACCCAAAGTTGGAGTACTCGAAGATAAGATCGATGTAGAAATAGAATTATGAGTCCGAGGTGGCAATGAAGGTCCACCTCCTCTCTTTGATGTTTTTACTTGAACATGAACCTTGATTTGATGACATAACCTGCTTGAGACAAGAACAATTATCATATAAAATAATATGAAATAATTTTTATTTATTTATTGTAGCATCTCAATCCAAAATTTTGAATTTACACAACTAAATATGGAATAGAAAAATCTACATTAGTAGAGCATATATCTCGTTCGCAGGGATTGAACTTATTTTTATCCCATTAGACAATAAACGATGGTGTTTAATTTGTAAATATATACCAATAGGCAACATTTAACTTAAACAAAACTAGTTTCAAATAACTAAACTAGAAATTAATTGCACTAGAACCATGTTTAGCTTATAAAGTTCTAAACTTTTACCAAGAGTGTTTCACATTCAGAGAACTGAACTATAAATAAATTAATTAGAGTTACAATTACTTGTCTATAGTTAACTTAAACAAAAACCAATGGTTTTCATTTTCAATTTACTTTATTTGAATGAAGTTTCAATTTTTATGTTGCAACTTGCATTAATTGTGGTGTGTCCGGTGAGTTAGGAAATAGTTTATTGTATTTTAAAAAAACAAAGAGAGAGAAATCCTCGTGAGAACACCCTTTCAATCCTAAAATTCTAGATTATGAAAATGATAGACACATTAATTTTTTGAACTTTTAAGTGTAATAGTTACTTGTCTAATATAATCATGCCTCAACACAATAATCATTACACTACTTCTAATCATCCATAATTTCATAACAAAACCAACACAAAATAGTGAAAGGGAACTTACTTGCAAGTTAGTTGTAGCAGTCAACAAAACAGAGAAGAGAAAGAGTGAGTTGTAGAGTTGTAAGAGCACATACGATTATAAAGCGAGGAGAAGAGGGAGGGAGGAGGGAGGCAGAGAGGAAGAATGAACGAAGAGTGGAGCGGCAAAAATAGTTATATGTGAAGACCGGAAGAAACTTAAAAAAAACCTCGAAATCTAAAATTGGAAAACATTTATAGCGGTAATTCTCCCTCCCCCAATTTTTTTTCCTTACCCAATTGATGTGATCCTCCCCGGAAAAAAATTGTCGTCAATATTCTGGAACCAATTGTTTTGCCACCAACCGTCCAAGTCAAAACTCAGCCAACACCTATCGAAATCAATCCTTATGTGTTGGATGTCATGCCCAAAACTGAGCCAAAACCTATCAAAATCAAATCGAGAATGATTGCTCCGAGCATGCCCAAGTCAAGCCGACTTTCACTCTCTCCGGATAAGCTGTCAGGTTTGCGCACTCTCAGTAAAATGACTATAACTGAAGAAATACTTGGAACTAAAATACCCATGAACACTACTTTCAAAGGTCTTTTTCCAGATCTACAACTTTGTAGTTTACTAAAAGTCGAGGTTTCAAGAGGAAGATGGTGAAAATGATCCAACAATGAAACAACTACGATACTTGTATGGACTTTTGACCACAATCATGTATGGAGTCTTGCAAGGTGGTTATTCTAGACATATGCACGTCCAATCCATGCATATTTCATGCAACATACATGCTCATATTATTGATATAATATGCATGAATTATGTTAATCAAATGATGGTCCACAAGTCAATATTCTACAAAAAATTGAAGGCATCTTCACACTTGCATTGAATGAAGTCCAAGATAGCTCAAATGCCCTCTTCATCTTCAATATGGACGTCCAAGCTATGATATATCCTCCTTGGAGTGTTGCCAATGTGGTTAAAGAGAGATCTTCATGAGTCATCCAAGAATAATGCCAAATGTGGCTAATTACTTGCTTTGAATTTACTAGTTACAAACTCTTGTATTTCTTGCATTTTCTTTTGATAAATCTTTGATATTTATAGCACTTAATTAGGGAGTTTATAGGCTGAGTTTTGTTGCTATATAAAGCCTTATCCTCCCATTCCAAGACAAGTTAAGTTAAATGAAGTAAGTTAGCCTTTGTGCTTTCAAAGTTGTTGTTTGCTTTAAAACAAAAACCCGAATTTTAGGTGAGATGCTTAGTTTTCAAACATCTAGGTGAGATGCTTAGGTGGTTCTAAGGTGAGAGGCTGAGGAACGAAGGTTTGAACCCCAAAGTGAGATTCCGAGGGTAGTTCGTTCGAGTTGAGGGATTCCCAAAGTGAGAGGCCGAGGGAATTTGCTCTTCATATCCAAAAATACAACTTCAAAAAAAGAGAGTTTCATTTCACCGATTCCAATCAGAAGTGTGAACTTGTGCCGGTGGATTCTTGTGTTCGAAGTGAGTTCGATCACATCATCAATGGATCAACCCAATTCTGACCCGATTTGACCCACACAAAAAAAATGGTTGTCGGATTCGGATTAAAAAGAGTTTCAAGCTTGATTTTTCGGGTTATGATCCAAAATTTCCGATCTATTCAAGTCGGTTTTTTAGGTTGGGTCAGTTTTGCCAAGGTCTAGTCACAACTAAATTTAATGTTTGTCTACCTTAGCTTGGAGTGCAAGTTTTCTGTCTCTCTCAACCGACAATACTTGAGAAATTAGAGACTCGCATTCATGAAAGCATAAATGAACATCTGTAGTTTCCTTAACTTGAAAAATTAAATGAAGGATTCATAGTGACATAAGCATGCGGACGTCATTGACATTGACTTCCTTGTTAACTTTGGAGCATTTGAATCCAAAATGTTCCGTACAAGGATACCTTTTACTGTACTGCAATTTCAGAATCTTCTCCTCGATAGTGTTATTAGCTATAGTCCCCGACAACTGCGCCAAAAACTTGTTCGCTGGTTTTACCACCCTATAAACCCCTATCAAATATAGATAGAAATCCACAGAGAAGTGAAACAACGAGTTTGCTTTAAATTTATAATATCACAATATCTACTCTAAATTGCAGCGAACCCACACTATATGGATCAATCGCAATAATGAGCAAGTATTCCGAGGTCGATCTCAGGGACTAAGTTAGATGAAAATGAAAATGATCTAGAATAGTATAAATCTGAAATAAGAAGGAGATTAGAAAAGAAAGGGAAAGAAGAATCAAAAGGTTTTGAAAGGTTTTGGTGGATTTGCAATCAATTATCTGAATTGATTGGAAATCAAATAACAAACAAATAAAACAAACAAATGAAGATATGTGAAAATAATGTAGTTCCAAGGATTTAAGATCATTATTTATACACATTGGACTCAGGATTATATGGATTCTCACGTGGCATATATATAAGTGTAACACCCCAAATCCGTAGGACTCGAGGTGCTACTGGGCTAGGATCTCGCAATGGATCTTGACCCTAGCCTGACAACAAGTTCACTGAATCTTACAACAAGGCACAGATAGATTAAAACAAAACATAAAACTGATGTATATATATATATATATATACATATCAAAAGGTAATACAGAGTACTACTGAGTACAAAGTCAAAACAGAAATCTGTAAAACATAAATAACCCATATCCCACGATATCGCCTCAGTGTACGAATCCCTCAGCAGATCACCCCTCTGGATCACTCTGCAGCTCTTCTAACCTACAAAGGATCTACAACACGGTATAAAACCGTTAGCTAACCATACACATATATAAGAAGATGCTAGAGCACAAACACACATCAGAAATTATAACATATCAACATGCTTTCACACATTTACCAGGTTATTATCTTTATAACGTTAATCATTCAAATAATATGTCTGCATATGAATATATATATATATATATATATATATATATATATATATATATATATATATATATATATGACACGAGGAATGTATATAACCCTCGCCTCTGCGTGCAATAGCTAGCTGGAGTGGTATCAGCGCACTTTCCCGTATACCATATGGAGTGGTAGGTGCCCTTCCCGTATACCAGATCTAACTAGCTTACAGAGAACTTCCCAGTCTCCACTACGGGATGAAAGGTAAGTTGTCACAGCCACTACAATGGGCGGTCAATATAACATAGGTCGGTAATGAACCATATCGCATGCTATAAAGCATATAACAAACACCACTCGTGCATACATCCAATATAAGGATGGTAGCTAAGTAAGTCCTATGGACTTACCTCAACCTCAGGAGTAAACTCAACCACGATCAACTCTCAGATACGTCCACTCCAATAAGGAGGACAAGACTGCCTAATATCAAGGCATAACATATATCAGACTTATATCCATCAAAGGGTCACACCTAGACCCAAGGGATCCATAAGGATCATATCCTAACTCATAAACCTAAAAGCCATAACCGGCATAAACGATAACGTACTCATCATCGTTCTAACCTCATACATATTCCTAACATGTTACTAACCCGCTCATACTAGGAAAGGAAAGGATCTACCTAACTCTAGGTAGACCCGGGACAAGACGCACCTGCGTGACACAAGAGACGCAGGGCGGAGTAAGGCAATCCGTAGGCGCGGAGAAGCTCAGCCGCAGGCTCGGTGACAGAGTCGCAGGCAACGTAGGCGCTGGGACAGTGGCCGTGGGGGGGGGGCAGAATTCGGGTGCGGGTGCGGTGACTAGGTTCCCGCAAGGGCGGCAGATTCCAGACGCAGGGGCGGCGACAGTGCAGAACGTAGTCCCGCGAGTTCTCTTCCACTCTTCACATGATCAAATCACGTCTTCTTCATTCCAGATTCACACACATACATATACATACACATTCCAACATCAATATATAGTCAATTCATCTAATCCTAAGCTAAGGAAAAGAAGAACAAGAAAGAAGGAAAGGAAGGAGAAGCAAGAAGCTCACCTCTACTGCTGTGATCAACCAAAGAAAGACAAACACACTCTCAGCTGGCATCACAAGCTCAGCAATCATACACAAAAGCAACCTCAGCAAAGCCACACCACAACTCTCTTGCAAACTTCAAGAGAACTCACACACAAGATCAAGGAGATGAAAGAGGAAGCAAGAAGGACGTAAGGCTGGGAAAAGCATCCACTGGAAAGGAGAAGAAAGTACCAAGCTTTATTGAATCTCGAATTAAACTGTCTTTAACTTCCAAATCTCAAGCAAAAATCTAAATAAACTGAAAAGTATGAACCTTCCTTCCTAAACTTATGATCAACAATGGTGAAAACGAACGGAGAAGAAAGGTAAGAGAAGAATTCTCCTTTCAACAATCGAACCTAAACAATATAACTGAGAACTAAATTGGATCGATAAACAAAGATGAACCCCGGCATCCAGCATACCATTTATGTATTCGGAACCCTAATTTTATAACCCAAGACCTGTCGAAAGACGTTGGTTGGGCTAAAAAGTCCGAAATAAAATAAAATCCGATGCTCAAGGAAGAATCTCGGTCTGGATCACGGCCGATATGGGTCAATGTCGGGGCCGAGATTTCGACTTCGTCATTCAACGTCATGGGATCTCAGTCAAGTCACCCGAGATCTCGGTCGAGATGTGGACAGAGATTTTGCAACATAAATTCCCATCTTGGGCCGAGGTATATGGATCTCGGCCGAGATGTCCTTCAACTCGGGCATTTTGTCTCGTTCGCTCCAAATTCGTCGTCTTCTCCTTTCCTATGCTCGTATGATTGCTCATAAGCATCCACTCCGAGGCTTGATCCTCAAATGCATCGTTTTAGCTCCAAAACACGCCAAAATACCTACAAAGTCACCAAAAGTGTGTGTAGACATCTATAACACTAAACAAGCATATAAGACACAAACTAAAGCTAAAACATGCATGTGGAAGGGAAAAACTACCTATATGCTCTACTAAATTAGGTCGATAAATCATGTTATCAACAAGCATAACACACACTACCCTAGTGCACACTCAATATTATAAAGGTAACTAAGTGAGTCCTATGAACTCACCTTATCCATATTGGTCTCAACGTTTCTCGCGATCTTGCAAGTCAGATATCCAAATTTCTTGATCAATATACATCAACCCTTATACTATATAAACCCTTAACATTGCTCGACTTATCATTCTAACCAATCAGGGTATGATATCTAGCATCGATACCTTGACGTTTTCTACGCCCTAGGTTTACGGACTTAGATGTCCATTCTAAGTTCTCATTTATCAACACATTCGTTTCTTTAAAATCCCGCTATCTCGGAAGTCCATATTTAGTCTAACTTTATCAATCCGCTTAACTTTTCAAAATTATCATTCCGGTTCCACTAACATAACATTTCTCAAATTCTGCTAATTCCAACATTCTGGTTTTCCAACTAGTTCTGCAACTATCAATCATCTCAACATTTTACACTTAACTAAAATCATTCACTAATTTAATTCCTTATTTTATCACATCACTTATTAATAGTTATAGCCCAAAATAATAAATTAATATCGGAAATTAATTTGACAGAAAGAACGGGTTCGGGTCTAATCGGATTGGTAGCAAGATTAACGGCTTAAGATGGCACCACTTGGATAGGCGGCTGAAGCACAGGTCGACAGTTCGATCCTCTAGATTGGCGTCGAGGCTGATTAAAATGGAACTGAGGGAACCTGAGGTCTAGGTTTCGAGTCCCCCGGATGACAACAAAAAAAGGTTAGGCACGCAACAAGTAAATAGGTCGTGGATTCGAATCTCCGCGCTTACAAAAAAAACGTTGATTCTTATCCTTAGGCAAAGATCCTGAGTTCAAAACTTACCCAACGCAAAATGGAGCACGACAAGGCTGGCGTGGCGTGGTATTTGACCCGAGTTCGATCCTTGTCCACCACATTACTCAAAATTCAATTTATTTTCCCTCATGTCTTGTGTTCGAGGACCCGTAGCAACGTTTAGCCAAAAATGTCTTCTTCTTCCTCGTTTCGTTACTAATAGTGATGGAGGAGAAGGAGGAGGTGTACCTGCTTCCGGCGCCTCCCTTGGCGGCATGAGAAGATGTTGGTGGGCTTGAAGTTCTCGGAACCGCGAGGGGGAAAGCAACACAATGAAAGGAAGTCGGTTGTGAGGGGGCGGTCAAGGAATTGGACGGTGGGAGGGAAGGTGAAGGANCCCATTTGGCCCAACTAACAAGGCAAGCCATGTTCTTGCAAGTGACGGGCCAAGCTGGACCGGTCTATAGCTTGAGCCGGTATGGTTTGGTCCTAACTTGCAAAATTCCTCGGTTTGGCACTGTTAAATTCTTCGGTATTTCAGATTTCCCGGAATTAAATAAATTAATTAGTTTAATAAATATTATATATTTTGTCGAATTTTTCCGGTTATTACAAGTGCAAAGTGGGTTAAACTAAGAGTGGTATTTATGCAATTTAAAAAGGAATAACATTCAGTGGCTCTTCTTTCACAATGATGAGAAGAAATAATGTTTATGGATTTTCCGATATGTCTTTATAGATATTCCACAAAGATAATGTCTAAGTAGCGTAAGAAATGGTAAATATAACTTTAACATATAAGAAGTGACGTACTCGAATTTCCTAATCATGCTTGGCATACTTTACGATAGTTGATTAAGTGGCTAGCAAAATCCACGTAGTTATATCCACATACTAATGCATCATTTATTAAATTATGATCAACAAAATTCAGAGTTTTTATATACAATCTTGTCTCGTGCTTCTATATATTGTGTTGTGGTTATAGTTCTTCAAGGTTTGGATTATTGGATAACATTCAGGAGCCCTTCTTTCACAATAGCAAAACCTAATTGAATAGTTTCTTAACAGGTTGGTGGTTATAGTTCTTCAAGGTTAGAGTTTTTATGTACAATCTTCAAAATCCACGTAGTTATGTCCCTTGAGATCTTTAGATGTCCGTATTAAGTGAAAACCTAATTGAATAGTTTCTTAACATGTTGGTGGTTTGGGGAGCAAGGATAACTTCGGAGAAGATTCTGTTAATGAACCGCATGTTACTTGCGAGGGATATGAAGAAGTTTTTACCTGGTCTTTTTTGATTTTGCCGTAAAAAAACACTTATGTTTTCAGATTTACTGGTGGTACTTTAGTATCAAAGTATCTTCTTTAGTGGTTTTAGTTATTTACTATATGATAGTCGTAAGAGAAGATTGGTGTAATTGTGTAATAGGGATTTTTGGGTTTAGTAAAAACAAACTAGGCCCCTAGTAATTTCCCATTTATTTTTAATTCTAAAATCAAGGGTATAAAGGGAATTTTAGAGAGAAGTTAAAATAAAACCCTATAAATACGATTTATCTAGGTTCGGGTTTGGGTTTGGGTTCGGGTTACGGTTTCAGTTCAGTTCCGATTCGGGTTTTGGGGGTCGACTCGGGTTCGGGTTTGAGTTCAGGTTCGGGTTCAGGTTCATGTTCCGATTTGGGTTCGGGTTCAGGTTCGGTTTGGGGTAGGGTTTTTATTTTGGATTGGGTTTGGGCTTTATTAAATTGAAATTACCAATTAACCATTTTAATTTATCTTTATAAAATAAATAAAAAGGGTCTAATTTGTCACCTAAAAATAAAATGAGTCTTCTTAGTGCTCATCTTTACAAAAAAAACCCACTCTCTCATTTTACCCTAGTGGTAACTCAATTGAGGCAATTATGTGATGCGTACTGGTTTATTGAGTTGTAATAGGGACTTCTGGTTTAGCAAAAACAAACTAGGTCCCTAATAATTTCTCAATTATTTTTAATTCTAAAATCAAGGGTATAAAGAGTATTTTAGAGCCAAATTAAAATAAAACCCTATAAATACGATTTTATCTAGGTTCGGGTTTCAAGGATCGGTTCATGTTCAAGTTCGGGACTTTGGGTTCAGGTTCGGGTTCCGGTTCAGGTTCGGGTTTGGGTTCGGGTTCAGGTTCGGTTTGAGGTAGTGTTTCTATTTTGGATTGGGTTTGGCCTTTATTAAATTGAAATTACCAATTAGCTCAACTTTTCCTTTATCAATAAATAAAAAGGGCCTAGTTTGTCACCTAAAAAGAAAATGAGCCTTCTTAGTGCTCATTTTTACAAAAAAAAAATCCACTCTCCCATATTACCCGTAAGAGAAAACTCAATTGAGGCAATTATGTGATGCGTACTGGTTTATTGAGTTGTCAGACTTACTGGTATAAGTTTGTAGTGGCAGATGTAACTACAATTAGCTTATTTGTTTTTTTCCCTTCTGATGATGTATATACATATTTCACTTCACAACAGAAATTTTGTTTCCTCTATGTAGGTTCTTGCTTTACTTTCTCATCATGACAAGTTCAAGAGTGAAGATGATTTTGTCTAAAACTATAAGAACCTTATCTCCTTCAATGAAATTGAGGTATTGTGGTTTGATAACACAAATTGTTGTTTGTTGTGTTAGGCTATACAATGGTGTGTTATCATTGATTTTTTTTTTTTTATAGTTTTGAGTCTAAGTCTGTGTTTGGCAACTCAAAAACACTTGTGTTTATTAGGGTTTACGAGTAGGGCTTGACATGGGACGGGACGGGACGGATAAAGGTCATCCCACGTCCCGTCCCGGCCATTATATATGGAACGGGACCGGGACGGGCCTTGAGTTTTTTTACTAAAAACCATTGGGCCCTATCCCGGTTGGGACCGGGACGGGACGGGACCAATCCCGCATGATCTATCTAAAATTTGTTTTCGTCTTTTCGATTTAAAATTAACAATTTACGAAAGAAAATATTTCGTTGTATCCTTAAAACGAAAGACATCAAAATAGTATGTTGCAACAAGGTTTACAAAACATAATTAACTTGTCAAGTCTAACATCCAAAATAAAATATAATAACAAAATTACATAATGATCACTACTTTTTTGGTAATGCCGCAACCGAGTTCACTTTTCTTTTGCCCTTTGTAGATATATTTGGACAATTGTTAATTTTAAATGAAAAAGTTACATAATGATCACTCCTTAGGTTTATATATTTAATTATTTAATTTATATTTAAAATTTAATATATGTGGGACGGGACGGGCCTTGCGGGATGAGGAAGGTAAGGCCCATGTCCCGTCCCACAATATTTTTGGTGGGACGGAACGAGATATAAAATTTTTGGATGAAAAACCACCGGGATCGGGACGGGACCGGGACGGAACCGGGATGGGCCCGGGATTTGTGCCCATCCCTATTTACGAGTGTTTGTATATTTAAAGGCTGTTTGGCAATGCCTAAAACACCAGGGGCATGACTAGTGTTTTTGGCTCAGTTTTTAAAACTCTCGGTTGAGCAAGGGTTTCTCCAATTAAACTAGTGTTTCACGAGAGGAAATGACTCTATTGCCCTTAACTTTATCTGTATTTACGCCATTTACTTGGTATTTAATTAAGATTCTCCAACCTCGTTACACATTGCTCTGTGACATAGAGAAGACTGCTCATCAAAGAAGAAAGTTGAAGAAGACGAACCACAACCCAAGATTTTCCTGTCGGGAGTTTCTCGTCTCCTGCAAATTTGTGAAAGCCTCAATAGAGCTTCTCGCCTCTTGCAGATTTGTGAAAGTCGTCGTCTTCAAGAGATCCAACCATGGTTGAACAGGTAAATTGATGAATTCCATTGAACACAGAAAAATCAAATTTTGAAGTATTGATATCAGGTGTAATTTCGATTAATTAGAGATCAGTTTCTCGTCTCTTGCAAATCTGTGAAAGCCCCTATCCTCCCGCAAATTTGTGAAAGCCTCAATAGAGTCTCTCGCCTCCTGCAAATTTTTGAAAGTCATTGTCTTCAAGAGATGCAACCATGGTTGTACAAGTAAACTGATGAATTCTGTTGAACATAGAAAAATCAAAATTTGAAGTATTGATATCAGGTGTAATTTCTCTTAATTAGCCATGGTGCTTTCAATTTGTTTGTAGACTAAGAAGGCATTTCTTGAACAACCCAAGGTGAACATGTCGTAAGTTTCTTAAAGTTCTAATTGAACTAAATTTGATTTTGCATTGTTTGTAGATTAATTGAACTAAATTTGATTTTGCATTTGTTTGTAGATTAATGTAGAATTTCATTTTCTTGCCTTTCATTTGATTATCTTTGTTTTTCTTTCTTTTTATAAAACTGCTCTAGATTGAAGGTGATATTCAATTGAGAGCAACCCAAAACCTTTTTCAAACCTTTTTGATCCTTCTTTCCCTTATCTTTTGCAACCTCCTTTATTAGTCTAGATTTATCCTATCTATAATCATTGTTGCAGATTAATCCTCTCAGTCCTTGTGTTCGATCCTGAAATACTTGTCCTACTTCGTACGATCCATACACTGTGGGTTCGTTGCTATTTAGGAGAATTATTTACAGGTTTTTTATAAATATAAAACTATCCCTTCCTAGTTTTGCTACCTTGTGAATTTCTATCTATTTTGATAGGGATTTATAGGTGGTAAAACCAGCGAACAAGTTTTTAGCGCCGTTTTCGGGGGTTGGTTCAGTTTAATCTGCGTGCTTTGATTATTTATAGTGTAAATCGTTCTTGTTACTTTTGATCTTGTTCTCTTTTTGTCTTTGTAGTCTCTCAAGTTTAACAAAATGGTTATGAGAAGCCTTCGAATTGAATTAGATGAGACCTTGGAGTGGATTGACTATCTGGAAAGGGACCTGGAGTATGAGATATATTTGGTCAGCCTACTGGGAGAAAGTGAGGAAAGCTTGGAGCAAATCCGTTATCTAGAGGATGAACTGAAGTGTAACATCCGGAATTTCTATTCCGGACTTAGAGCGTTTTGTCGACCTTCCCGCGTTAGCGGCTCAATTTTCCCGCAGGCACGAGGTGCTGAGTGCCGGGATTTATTCCTAAATCCCGAGCCGACTCTTCGTTATTCACTTTTCCGCTTTCCGACCCCTCGTTCCTAGCTGAGATGACAAGAGGACAGCTGACCCCTCGTTTCTAGCTGAGGTGACAAGAAGTCAGTTGACCCCTTGATCCCCTCTCCCCTTTGGCAGCTCTTGTCCCCTCCCTCTCTCTCACTTGACTTCTCTTTCACGTTAATCATCTTCCTCTCTTCTCTCTCTTTGCTCTTCTTTCATCTTTGAAGCTCTTGATTGTGGACTGCAGTGGAGAAGATTCAGATCTAGTTTGGTAAGCTTATTCCTCTCCCTCCCTTCTCTTCCTTGCTGATTATCCCTTTCTTTCTCCCTCCTTCATCCATGGCCATGGATGAAGCTCTTGAGGAAGTTTTTCCCTTGAATCCTTACATGTGCTTGTTCTTAGCTCGTTTAGGTCGTGGAGAGGAGTCTAAGATCAGTGGTTGGTGTTTGGAGAAGACCCAACAAGAAGAGGAGGACATTGGAGCCAAGGATCCACAGTCGAAGACGAAGAAGACGAGCTTCTGCAGCTCCGAACGCGGGGGCGGACCATCAGAGCCGCAGGGGCGGACCATCAGAGCCGCAGGGGCGGACCATCAGAGCCGCAGGGGCGGACCATCAGAGCCGCAGGGGCGGCTCCAGGACGCCAGGGAGGCGCAGGGGCGGCGCCAGGAGGCCGCAGGAGCGGCGGCAGTGTTCCCCTGGGGCGCCAGCTTGACTCCGCGGCTGCGTTTTCTTCAACAGTAGGCTTCTCCTCTCCCTTCCTCTTCGTTCCTTCCTTAGCTTTGAGGTTATATCATGTTAGTAGCATGCCTAGGATGAACATAGAGTAGCTTGAGAATGCCACTTAGTGGTTGGGAACCTAGGAGCCCTTAAGGCTCGATGTAGTTGATGATTACGAGTGTGTTGAGCATGATGGACCTTCTAGGCTAGCTTGTTCCTTCTTGGCTGAGGTTTAAGATCATGTAAGGTTATAAACTGTTGTGAATTGCTTTCATGTGTTGAGAGTTTGGTGAGTACCTTGGACCCTAGGATGCATTCCTAGCTTGAGGGTTAGGTGATCTTGCTTAGATCACTAGAGTGAAGTCTAAGACTTCTTGAGCGTGAGCATGTGTTGATATGTATATCTTCTTGTGAGCAGGTTGTGGGCTTCCTCTCTAAGGAAGCTAGAGTGTTGTGAGTTGAGTGTGGTGACGAGGTAAGTCTCCGGACTTACTTAGCTCGTATTTTACGTATTAGCATCGATGTGTGTGGTGGTGTGTGTGTGTTATTGTTTATGTTATAAACAACTAAACCGGTAATAGGACCACCGACTTTATATTATTTTGGCCCAAGTGTATGATAACGGGCAGTGGCATCATCTGCCTAGCTCTTGCGAGAGTCTAGGAGGTTCTCGGCGACTAGCCTGTGCAGGTAGACGGTCGGATGCATCAGTACCATTCCTTGCCGGTAAGTAGGGACCGAGGCGAGACCACGGTGGTTCTCGTGTCACAAACCTAAGTTGAATTAGAACGGGATACGACTTAATAATAAAAAGATAATAAATCGGACTTGTGTGTTTTGGAGTACATGTGTGTTGTGTTGATGTATGTGTATGTGCCTTCACCTCTTTTCTAATACTTCGAATATGAGCTAACGGTTTTAAACCGTTCGTGTAGATGCCTTGCAGGTTAGGGACGCCGCGGAGTGAGGTGGAGGAGTGGACAGCTGGGGTCTCCGTACATTATAGGACGGGGACGTTTTTGGGGTTATGTCTTGTATTGTGGATTGTGGTTTATGTTGTACGTTTTATGTTTTCTTATCGGAGTTGTGTCGTTTTGAGGACTCGGCTGAGTTTCCACCTTGTATCTTTACATTTCAGTTTCTCGCATACATTATAAACGATTTGAGTTTTGCCTTTATTTGTGCCTTGTTGGAAAGGTCCGGTGAAATTATTGTCAGGCTAAGGGTCGGGACCCATTGTGAGGTCTCGCCCGTAGCATCCAGAGTCCCGCGGATTCGGGGTGTTACATGAAGTACTAGAGATATATAAAAAAACTACAAGAGGAATCATGGTACGAAGATATGAATGAAAGGATTAACGAGTTTATGAGAAACTTAGCTCCCAGGGAAGAGGTTCGACCAAAGGAAGAGCGCAACAAGGAAATCGAAGAGCTGACGAAGGAGGACGAAGATGTGGAAATTTTCGTCCCCATGTCGGCCGAGATTGAGGTTATCTCGGCCGAGATTTTACAACAGAGAGTTGAATCTCGGCCCGAGATCCTACCTATCTCGGCCGAGATTTCACAGCAGATACTTGAATCTCGGCCCGAGATCACATCCATATCGGCCGAGATCCCAGAGTAGAAGAAAAATCTCGGCCTCGTCTGTACTCATCTCGTCCGAGATTTCATCCAGAGCAACCTGAGATCTGCTAAAAGTCGTGCCAAAGCCTTCTATCCTATTCGAGGTGCGCCTAAAAACTGGAGGGAAGTTCCAAGGGAACCTCCCTAGGTTAGATTATAGCTTCTCCCTCATCACAAGTTGCTATCATTCAAGTATATGGGGTAACCCACAAGGTTACTATTCCATACCATTCACAAGTGTTGGGAAGAGTAGAGATCTTTCACAAGGACATGAAGAGAGTTCTCAAGAAGAAAATCTATGGGTCATGTGAAGAGTGGTTGCAAGGACATGATGAGCAGTCCAAGGTTTTTGATGTGAGCTAAGACAACCACATGATTGAGTTTGGCTAGAGACTTTAACCCAAGCGCTTCTCGGGAGGCAACCCGATGTAAGAGTCTTTCTTGCTTTTGTTTTTGTTTTTGTTTTTGTTTTTGCTTTTTGCTTTTGCATTTCTGCGCGTTTTGTGTCTTTTGTCTTTTCAGGTCTTAGGTAATAAATGAAGAAGAAATGTTTGAAAGGAGTTTACACAGCCGCTTTTTTCCACCACCACTTTCACATGAATGTGTCATATCACTGATTTTTACATTGTGAGTATTCTTTTTCACTTCTATTTATTCTTCACATTGGGGACAACGTGAGTTTTAAGTATGGGGTGAGATACTTACAGTCTTTTAGCATGTTTTCTTTCATTGCATTGCATTTAGATAGTTTGAATTTCCTTGTCACACGTTTCCTTTTAGCATGCACGGAAAAAAAATTGCTTCTAGGAATGACATGACCCCTATGATGATATCGTGTTTGTGAATTAGCCTTTGATTTATTACTTTTGAACTTAATTTGATTTATGACATATATGGGATTTGAATACTTTGCTTGAATTTTATGTGATTTATAAAAATTACCTTGTCTAGTTGGATTGAGCTTGGATTTGAAGCTTCATGATAAGTTCTTATACATTGCATAGGGATTAGCTAAACTTCATAACTGAGCACCAAGGTTTCGGCTACTGTGCAAAGTGTGATTAGCTAAACTTCATAACGGGTTGATTTGGTATGTGCATCCAGTGTGAGGTACGTGAAGAAACTGAGCACCAAGGTTTCGGCTACTGTGCATCAATGCCTTTCACTCAAGAAAAAGAAAGAAAAGAAAAGAAAATTTATGCAAGGGTGGTGAATGTTGAGTTCAAAAGATGAAGTGTGTTGTTTCTTCTTTCCGGATTAACACCACATGACCTAAATAACATCCTACCCTAATCACGTTTCTTGACCTTCTATTATGCTAAGTCCTTTTGATTTATGTACACATGTATTTAACTTGGCAAGCTTAGACTTGAATTTCTCATGAATATTAGATATTGGTGATTTTGATGATGAACTTGAAATTCTTGTAAAGTATGATTATCCTTTTATGCCTATAAAAAGTCATTAAAAATGTCTTTCATGGCGTTAATTTTGATAAACGCGCTGAAAATTTTGAAAGTGAATGTTTTATGGCGTTTTACTAACGTCGTCATATTTACGGCGTTTATAAAACATCATGAAATTTCGCAGAATGTACCCGCCAAATATCCATGGCGTTTTTTAAACGCCGTGAAATTGATAATGTTTAATAAATGTTATACTTTCTATGGCGTTTAGTAAACGCCGTATTTCAAAATTTATTTTTACAGCATTCTTGTAATTTTATATATGCCTCTCACTATACTTTTGCCCTCTCTCTTTTCATTTACGGTTTACCCTTCCCAAACCCTAAACTCAAACTCACCTCTCACCGGAACGGATTCCCTTCGCCGATCTCTTCTTCCTTTTTCGATGTCCTTCTTTTTCTCTTATTCCCCTGTCTATCGGTTTTGAGACGAGCCTGGGGTTCTTCATAAGGGAGTTTCTATTTCGCGCTCCAATAATGGCTCAAGGAGCAGCCAAGGGAAGGGATCTCCCATCACTTTGTATTTCTTAATTTCGACCAGGAGTCACACTGGAGTCTCGTCTTCCGAGCAAGTGCTTGCGTCTGAATGTCCTTCTTGCATATCCGTTGGACCTTTTGAATCCGCTAGCCAAGAAACCCTAGAGGCTCTCTAGATCCAAGTATATCACTTTTCATCTATTTATTAATTTACTGTTATTTCCTTCTCTGTTGAGGATGCGTATGCTTTTTGTCAATGTTTATGAATTTTTTGTGCTAGTTGAATTTTGGAAGTGTGTTTGTACATACAATTACTTTGATAATCATACTCAAATTAGGAAGGGAAATATTTTGTTTGCTAGAAAAAAGATGGTTCAAATTCTTCAAGAACATCTCATGCAAGAATGGAAGATTATGATTTTGTCAAGAACAACTTACTTAATTGCTTCTACACATGAAGATTCTGACTATGAAGATTTGCTATTCATCAATTTTTTTGTTTTAATGAGCCTTTTTGTGTGTTTGAATGGGGTTATGTTTATTAGTCTTATAATGCAGTTCAAAGTGGTCAGAGAATGTTAATGTCAACTCTAGTGCAGTTCACCCAATGAAAACAATTGATGATGATAGCCTTGATTATGACAATAATGCTAGCTCGTCTAGCTTTGAGTTTCACAAAGGAGAGAGAACAACTAAGTCTTTAACAAGGTCATTTTCGTAGACAACTTCTTACAAATGGAATGATGATGAGAAATGGATTGTGAATCTGAACAAGCAGTGTAATTATCCAAAAGGTCACAATATATGTCAAGGTGCATCCTCAAGGAAATCGGATAGCTGTACTCAATATGCTAAGTTTTTCACCCATTGATTCATCTGGTAAATTTTTGTTTCTGTATGTGAAATGCTATTCATATTAATCTTCTTGATTATGAGTGTTCTGTTTAAATGTGTAGGTACTCCTGGTATAAGGGAAGTTTCAATGTGAGAAACGGGAACACAAATGACACCAAATCCGAGTCAAGAGCCATCAAAAACTGCTACTCCTATAGGAGCAACAACTCCAGTCCGTAGCCCGACGTCTTCCCTTCCATATACCCCACACAGAGGAATATTAGAGGAAGATGAGAAGGTTAAAACATGAAGAGAGATTGTGGCTCTTGGTGTTCAACTTGGAAAATTGAATATAGCTGCTTGGGCTAGTAAAGATGAACAACAGACTGAAGATCTGAACCGCCTTGAATATGAAAAACGTGTAGCAGCTTGGGAGGAAGCTGAGAAATCAAAACACGCTACAAGGTTCAAGGGCGAGGAGATCAAATTTCAAGCATGGAAAAGTGAGCAGAAAATTAACTAGAAGAAGAGATGAGAAGAATTGAGGTAGTTTTTACATGCAATGGATGTGGTAAGTAATAATCTCTGATTATTAATCTGTTGCATTGGTTTCATTTGAATGCATAGGTATTAAGTCTTTCATTTGAACTGGTAACTGGGATGGGATGGGATATTTCATAATAATCTTGTTGTTCTGTATTTGTTGCTTTGTCCTGGCTAATATAAGATGTATTCCTCTCTTAATCAGATGTAGTGCATGTAATAACCTCGAATCAAAATGTCTCTGAAATAAAATTGTAGTGTTTTTTTTTATCTTGATTTAATAATTACAGGGCATTATTTCATTTAGTCATGAGAAGAATTTCCTTTTTGAGCCATTTTCATCTTCTAGAGTAAGTTGAAGCTGCTTAGTAAACAGAAACTCTATGACTAGATAGTTGTCTAATCGTCTCAATTTTTGTAAATTAGCTTTTTAATTCAAAGAAGATAATGGACACGCATCTGCTAGTTTTAGATCGGAATACAAGGCACAATTGTAGCTTATCTATTCTAATAGTGTGTTGATAACGAGCCGGATTTTGAGTGACCATTTGAAAATTAAGTTGGTTTTAACATCAGAATCGGTTGACATAACAACATTGATGTTTATTTTGGTTTATGATTTACAGTGAGATGACATGACAACATTGATGTTTATTTTGTTTTATGATTTACAGGGAGAGTTAAAGGTTGACGATGAGCTACCTTGAGAGACTAGGGAAGGGAAATTGACTTTTGAGTTTATATACTCAACATCTGTAAATCGGTGTATATAAGAATGTTGATTAGAAGGAGGAAAAAAACTACTTATTACTTTGTAATTCAAAATTTATTTTGTAATTTAGGAATTCATATAATCGATTTGGTTGTGTTCATGGTTGTATGTTTATTTTAGTTTCATATAAAATATTATATTTTGTATTAATTTGTGAGCGGTTTTATATTTTTTTTAAAAATAAATCAAATTCTACGGCGTTTGAAAAAGTCATGGAATGTCCATTTCACGACGTTTGAAAAACGCCATGGAATGTCCATTCCACGGCGTTTGAAAAACGCCATGAAAACTCCGTACCATGACGTTTATTAAACGCCGTAGTAGGCACTTTCCATGACGTTTGTTAAACGTTGTGGTAGGGAGTAATAATACACGGCGTCCCTTTAGACGGCGTTTTTTGATGGCGTTTAAAAACGCCATTATAGTCTTCGATGACGTTTTTCAAACGCCATAGAAGACATATTATGTACTAGTACTGCACTATTGAGGGTGATCATATTTAGAAGCACTGCACATTTTTGTTTTTGTTTTTCATAGATAATTCATGTTATCCTATCTTTTATTTACTTCTTGCTTGGGGACAAGCAAGGATAAGTATGGGGTATTTTGATAACATGATTTATCGACATGTTTTAGTCATGCATTTAGGTAGATTTCTCCTTTCTGCATTCATGTTTTAGCCTTAATTTATGTCATTTATGCTTGTTTAGTTCTACTTTGCAAAAATAGATGTCTACACACACTAGTTGTGGCTTTGTAGGTGATTTGACACATTTTGGAGCTAAAACGACGTATTTGAGGATCAAGCCTCGAAGTGGATGCATTGGAGCGAGCATACGTGCACGGGAAAGGGCTAGGAATCAAGCTAAAGGCATGAAGGGAATGACCAAGGAGCATCTCGGCTGAGATCCACCTATCTCGGTATGAGATGGAAGGCTTGGAAGCTTCTGTTGCAATATCTCGGTCGACATCTCGGGTGGCATCTCGGATGACTTGACCGAGATCCATGACGCTGAAGATCGAAGACAAAATCTCGGCCCCGACGTTGACCCATCTCGGCCGAGATCCAGCCCGAGATTCTTCCCTGATCGTTATATTTCGTTTACGGGCTTTTTCCTTTTTGGCCCAATGTCTTTTAGCTAGACTTTTGTGTATAAAAGAAAGCCTTGGATTCATTCCAAGGTGTGCTGATTGAGGGGTTTAGTTTACCCTAGAAGGGGGAGCCGTCTCCTACCCTACCCGTCTTCTTCACCATTGTTCTTCATAGTTTAGGTTAGTTTAGATTCAAGATTCAGACTTTTGCATTGAGATTTGTTAGGAAGAGATTATTGAGTTGAGATTTGAGAAGATTGCAAGTTTTGATTCATTCGAAGTTGAGTTCTTCTTTCCTTTTTATGTTTTGTATGTCTTTTGATATGATTGTTATTGGCTAGATCTTTGTGGTTCTAGGGAAGAATAGAGATTTGTTTATACAAAGATCAATGAGGGATTGTTCCCTATAATTGTTGAATCGCTTTAAATCCTATGAAAATGTTTGGTTTTTGCAGGTTTAGACTAAATCTAAACCCTTAACATAAGTAGGAATTAAGTCATAACTGAGATATTCCTATTTAAATACATAAGAAACTTGTTCCTAAGTAATAAAGGTTTAACCTTTATTGGATTGAATGTGCCATTATTCCTTCCTTTGAAGCAATAATTCTTGAGACGTAACTGTAAAGGGTTATTGTGTTTCCTTGATTGAAAGAATAAAGTTTATTTATATATTTCTCCCTCTTTACCTTAAAAACTATAGGTATTAGGTTGTGGACCTTTATGTTCTTGAGATGTCACTGTAAAAGAGCATAGGTTAAGAAACATTTATCCTTGTATGCTTTTCATTCATATATGCCTTGTGAGATTGTCCTGAGTTCTTGTGTATAAACAATGATCTTGAATCCTTAAAATCCATTTTCTTGCCTTTAATTTGATTATCTTTGTTTCCCTTTTTGTTTTATTTTATTTTCAATCAATAGTGACAATTGATTGCGAATCCACCACACCTTTTCAAAAACCTTTGACCTTCTTCTCTTATATTTTCCAACTCCCTTTCTTATTCTAGATCTATCCTATCTATAATCACTGCTGTAATATCCTCACAGTCCTTGTGTTCGCCCCGGGACCACTTGTCCTACTTCGTACGATCCATACATTGTGGGTTCGTTGCTATTTAAGGGAATTATTTATAGGTTATAAATTTAAAACTATCCCTTCCTTGTTTTGCTACTTTGTGAATTTCTATCTATTTTAATAAGGATTTATAGGTGTGCAAAACCAACGAACACCTCTCGCCTCTTGCAAGTTGTAAAGGTAAATTGATGAATTCCGTTGAATATAGAAAAGTCAAATTTTGAAGTATTGATATCATGTTTAATTTCTCTTAATTAGCCATTGTGCTTTCAATTTGTTTGCAAACTAAGAAGGCATTTCTTGAACAACCCAAGGTGAACATGTCGTAAGTTTCTTAAAGTTCTAATAGAACTAAATTTGATTTTGCATTTGTTTGTATATTAATGTAGATTTCGATTAATTATTTTGTTAGTTCGAAGAAATGGTAAGGCGAAGAAACATAGTAAAGGAGGAAACAAATTCTAGAAGAGCATTAGTTTGGGATTTAAGACTATCATAGAAGACATTGAAGGCATTCGCCATTATTTACTAGCGGACAACGGACAGAGTGGAACGGCGGGTGGCGGTGGTGGAAGCGGCTGGCAAAGGGTGTGGAAGCAGGCAGTGGTTCTACCTTCAACTTCTCTTTGTGGTCCTATCCTCCTCCTTGAACAACATTGTGAAAAATTAGCCACGTGCATATCACGTGATGGAAGACATTAGTGTATGAATCTCGGTTTGCACTACTATGATCTCGGCTGAGTATGTACGGGCCTCGAGCTCCTCTTTGAATGTTAAACTCCACATAACCATGTCCTTCCTCTCGAGATAGTCGTCTCCTCTTGATCTTACTTTCATATGTACATGGTGGTGCATGCATACGCTTCCTCTTATGCATAAAGAGCTCTACTCGTTCCTTGCAGCTTGACCATGTGATCATGCCTCCGGATCCTTGTCTCCATGCATGTGTGTCATGCAGTACAAGTCAGGATCCATACAACTTGATACAAATCCTAAATCTATGCATATGTCTCTTCCTAGCTCTCCACACGATCATGTGCTCCGTGGGTTTCTTCATCCGGGGTGGTGAAGTTAAGCTGATAGATGCTCCTGCATCACCATTGGTAGCGACCCACCACCATATTTGTGCTCAACTTTCTTCTCTAATTCTCCAAGAACATAAGATAATCGCCGAAGATACGGATATTAAGGGTGTGTTATGTACGAGATTAATAGAGGTTATTTTAGATTAAATTTGGGAGATTAATTTTTTGGACGTGTTTGGTTGAAGATGAAGATTATAAAGGATGATTATAGAAGTGATTAAAAGGGCTTAAACATGGGTAAACAAATAACCTCGTATCACCAAGGTTAATGGAGATTAATCCCCAATGATCAATTGCGATTCCAATTGTACCCATGCTAAAGAAACAAAAAGCGACAGTGAGAGAAATAGAACAGGTCGAACATTCGGTTGTTCTTCACCACCACAAGTCCTCCATTTCGCTAGGAAAATAGAGAAGGGGCGAGGAAATTTGTTGGACGAGGCCACCGGCGGTGAGGTATGCTTCATCTTTTTCAATTGTTCTTTGTTTCAATTGAGTGTTCTCTTTATTTCGTTGGCCATACATTTCTCTAGAAAAGGTTTGACAGCTAAAAATTTTTGAAAATAGATCAAACTCAAAGAAGAGCAACACAATGAAAAATGTTGGTTGTTATAGTTGTTTCAATGGAAAAAAAGGTATGATGAAAACTTTGTTCACTTGGAATCGTTTCATATTGTTTTGATTACCATGACCTTTTTCATGGCTTGTATCTATCCTCGGCGGAATGAAGATAGCCGAAGGAGTCAACTAGATACGTATCATCTAGTTTATGCATATGTTAAATTTTGGACAAATAACTGGGCGAGGAAAGTTTTGGTGGAAAGAAGTAATCATCGTTATGTAAACAAGTTACAAAGTGGTGTTAGTAATCAACTTTATTCTTGTAAAGTGGTATTAGCCCTTAGTTAACAACTCTAGTAAAATATGCACCATGATATTGTTCCACCCATTACTCATAGGGATATCAAATCCATCATTATCTTTCTTGATTCCGAGTTTATTGCTAAGATAGCTAATTTTGGACTTGCAAGGATGACGGTGAAGCAAGGCGAGATTCACACTATGTCAAGTTGTAACACCCCAAATCCGTAGGACTCGGAGAGCTGCTAGGCTAGGATCTCACAATGGATCCTGACCCTAGCCTGACAACAAATTCATTGAATCTTACAACAAAACATCAATAGATTAAAACAAAACATAAAACTGATATATATATATATATATATATATATACATGTCAAAAGGATGATACAGAGTATTGCTGAGTACAAAGTCAAACAAAAATCCGTACAATAATGATAAACCCAAAATCCCACGATAACGCCCAGTGTACGGAACCCTCAGCAGATCACCCCTCTGGATCACTCTGCAGCTCTCTTAACCTGCAAAGGATCTACAACACGGTATGAAACCGTTAGCTAACCATACACATATATAAGAAGATGCTAGAGCACAATCACACATCAATAATATTAACACCTCATCATGATATCACACATTTACCCGGTTTATTATCTTTAATAAGTCGAATCACTCAATCGTATAAATAGATATATATGAAGATATGTGACACGAGGAATATAATCCTCGCCTCTGAGTACTATAGCCAGCTGGAGTAGTATAAGCACACCTCCCGTGTACCCTGTGGGAATGGTGAGGGTTCTTCCCGTATACCAGATCTGGCCTGACTACAGAGAACCTCCCAGACTCCACTACGGGATGAAAGGGAAAGGTTATCACGGCCACTACAATGGGCGGTCAATATAATATAAGTCGGTAATGAACCATATCGCATGCTATAAAGCATATAACAACCACCAATCAAGCATACATCCAATATAAGGAGAGTAGCTAAGTAAGTCCTATGGACTTACCTCAATCTCAGGAGTAAACTCAACCACGATCAACTCTCCGGCTGGTCCACTCCAAACTGGAGGACAACACGGCCTATACAAGGCATACATACATATATCAAACTCCTATCACACAAAGGGGTCACACCTAGACCCAAGGGATCCATAAGGATCATATCCAACTCGTAAACCTCAAGGCCGTAACCGGCATATCTATAACGTACTCATCATAAACCGATACCTAGCATGGTACTAGTTTCCCTCATACTAGGAAAGGAAAGGAGCTACCCAACTATGGGTAGTCCCGGGACAAAACGCACTTGCGTGATCAAGGGACGCAGGAGCGGAACAGGTAACCCGCAGGCGCGGCAGGGATCAGCCGCAGGCGCGGTGACACGGGACGCAGGCAAGGCGCTGGCACTGGCGCAGGCGCTGCGGCACGTCTTCCGCTGGGGCGGCGGCTTCTAGACGCGGGGGCGGCCTCTGTGCAGAACGTAAACCCGCGGCTTCTCTTCGGCTCTTCACGTGATCAAATCACGTCTTCTCTCCATCAAAATCACACACATGCCACAACATACACTTTCCAACATTATCCTATGTCCAAAACAACTAATCCTAAGCTAAGGAAGGAAGAAGAAAGAAGAGAAGAGGAAGAAGGAAGCTTACCACTGTTGTGGGTAACTAGGAACTGATCACCAAACACCCTTACTGGCTTCCAAGCACAACAACACATATCACTAGCATCATCATCATCAAAGCCACATCAAACTCTTCTAAAACCAAGAAGGAACCACCCAAGATCAAGAAGAAACAAAGGGAAAGCAAGAAGAACGTGGTAAGCTGGAAAGGAGTGAGGAACCCTTGCTCATCGGCCAAGGGAAAGACTTAAAGAGAAAGGCAACGAAAGAGTAAAGCATGGGTCAAAGGAGTCAACAAAACCGGCTGCAGCCGCCGGAAACCGCAGGGGCGGTTCCATGAGCCGCAGGGCGGAAACCCGCAGGGGCGGCAGTCAGGCCCGTGGGTGCGGAAAGGCCAATCTCGGTCAAGCCCATCTCGGCTAAGGACCAAGACTCAGTCCGAAAGAGTAGGGCTCTCACACTTACCCCCCCTAAAAACAAGTTTCGTCCCGAAACTTGCAAAGTCCTTAAACTACTCGGACTCATAAGCCGAGGTAAAACTCTCTATAACCTCAAACATAAGCATGGAGGAAATCATCAACTCCAGCTGTAAACTATACTATCCAGGGCCGAGAGGAAAACCAACTCTAGCCAAACCATAAACATATCATAAGGCATAGAAGAATCACATCTCTAGCCGTATCATAACCATAACAGAAAGGCATGGAGGGAGAACATCTCCAGCACTACTATGTCCATCAAAATAGCATGGAGGAAAGAACCATCTCCAGCTAAACCTATCATATCACAATAGCATGGAGGAAAGAACCATCTCTAGCTATAAACAAGAATCATACTAGCACAACAAGATCTAATAAGATTATAATCACATCAAAGCTAGTATGAAATAAACACATCATAGCATACAAGCAGATAAGACTCACCAAGCTAGTACTAAGACCTACTCGGTGATCCTACTGGTGCATCTAACTCAGCATAAAACTCTGGATAGTTCCTCTGTATACTATCCTCAGTCTCCCATGTAGCCTCCTCGGGTCCTCGTCTCAACCACTGTATCCTCAACATAGAAATGTCCTTCGAACGCAAGCGTCTCATACCTCGCTCTAGGACTGCAATAGGATGCTCAGCAAACGTGTGGTCCGGCTTAACCACCAAATCATCATAACTCACGATGTATCTCGGATCTGGTATGTACTCCCTCAGCTGAGACACATGAAATACAGGGTGAACACCCTCTAATCTCGGAGGCAAGGCTAATCTGTAAGCTGCGCTCCCAACCCGATCCAGAATCTCGAACGGTCCGACATATCAGGGGCTCAACTTCCCCTTAATGCCAAAACGCCTAACACCTCGTGTCGGGGACACTCTCAGCCACACATGGGCTCCAACTTTGAACTCTAGAGGTCCACATCTCCTGTCAGCATAAGACTTCTGACGGCTCTGCGCAGTCAGTATCCGCTCTCGAATCAATGCTACTTGAGCCATATCATCCTGAATCTGATCAGGTGCCAAACCACTAACACTGCTCTACTCATCCCAGCATAACGGGGTACGACATATCTGTCCATACAATACCTCATATGGGGCCATCCCAATAGATGCATGCCAGCTGTTGTTGTAGGAGAACTCAACAAGTGGGAGATGATCCGTCCACACCTGTCCCCAATCCAACACACAAGCTCGCAGCATATCCTCCAGGGTCTGAATAGTCCTCTCTGACTGACCAACTGTCTGAGGATGGAACGCAGTCGTGAAGTGCAAACTCGTCCCCAGGGCAGTCTGAATCTGCTGCCAAAACCTCGAGGTAAATCGTCCATCTCTGTCTGAGACGATCGTCCTCGGTACACCATGGAGTCTCACTATCTGCCTAGTGTACTCCTCAACTAATCTGCTCACCGGCCACGTCTCCCTAATAGGAATGAAACGTGCCGTCTTCGTCAATCTGTCCACAATGACCTAGATGGCATCAAAACTCCGGCTCAGCCTCAGTCCAGTCACAAAATCCATGGTGACGTCCTCCCACTTCCTATGTGGAACAGGAAGTGGATGGAGATCACCTCCAGGTCTGAAATGCTCGATCTTCACCTGCTGGCAGGTCGCACACTGAGCTACAAATCTGGCTACATCGGGCTTCAACCCTCCCCACCAGTATGAACGTCTCAAATCCTGATACATCTTACTAGTACCTGGATGTACAGAGTAAGGTGTACAGTGAGCCTCCTGTAATATCCTCTGTCTCAGCTCTATATCAGCAGGTACACAGACGCGACCGCGGCGTCTCAAAACTCCATCTGCTCCTAGCAGGAACTGTGGTTCCTCATCCCGAGCCATCCGCTCTCTGATCCTCATCAAAGTCGGGCAGGTCTCCTACTTCTGTTGGATCTCGCCCAATAGATCAGGAAGGACCTCTAAAGTACGCAGCTGGGCATCCTCATCAGGAAACTGGATGTCCAACTCTAACCAGATCAGATCTCTCTGCAACTAATGTTGAACTGTCAATCTCGTAATCGCCTGCTCTCGAGGCGTCTTCCTGCTCAGGGCGTCGGCGACAACGTTCGCCTTCCCTGGATGATACAGGATCTCTAAATCAAAGTCCTTGATCAACTCGAGCCACCTACGCTGGCGGTTATTCAATTCCCGCTGCATGAAAATATACTTCAGACTCTTATGGTCTGTGAAGATCTGACATGTAGCACCATACAGGTAATGTCTCCAGATCTTCAGTGCATGAACTACCGCTGCCAACTCCAGATCATGAGTCGGGTAGTTCTCCTCATACGTCTTCAACTGTCGAGACGCATAAGCAATCACCCTGCCTCTCTGCATCAAAACACACCCCAAGCCTAGCTTGGATGCATCACTGTATACCATAAAATCCTCAGTACCCTCTAGTTGTGCCAAAATAGGAGCAGAAGTCAAACGTCTCTTCAACTCCTCAAAACTCTGCAAGCACTGATCAGACCACACAAATCTAGTAGTCTTCCTCAGCAAACTCGTCAGTGGACGGGCAATCACAGAAAATCCCTCCACAAAGCGTCTGTAATAACCGGCTAGGCCAAGGAAACTACGTACTTCCTTGACGTTCGTCGGTGTCGTCCAAGCTGCTACTGCCTCTATCTTTGCTGGATCTACCTTGATCCCCTCAGCTGAAACCACATGACCCAGGAATGCTACCTCTGGCATCCATAACTCACACTTAGAGAACTTAGCATAAAGTTCTCTATCCCGCAAAATCTGCAATACAGACCTTAGATGTCCTGCATGCTCCTCTCCATTGCAAGAGTATACCAGAATGTCATCTACGAACACCACCACAAACTGATCCAGGAAGTCGATGGAGATATTGTTCATCAACTCCATAAAGACGGATGGGGCATTCGTAAGCCCAAATGGCATCACTACAAACTCGTAGTGGCCATATCTGGTCCGGAATGTTGTCATGTGCACATCCTGCTCTCTCACCCTCAGCTGGTGATATCCGAACGCAGATCAATCCTGGAGAACACAGTCGCTCCCTGTAGCTGATCTAACAAATCATCAATACGAGGCAGTGGATACTTGTTCTTGATGGTCACCTTGTTCAACTCTATGTAATTTATACATAACCTCAGTGATCCGTCCTTCTTCCGTACGAAGAGGATAGGTGCTCCCCATGGGGACACGCTAGGGCGAATGAAGCCCTTCTCAGCCAACTCTTCGAGTTGCTTCTTCAGCTCCAACATCTCGACATGCGCCATCCGGTATGGGGCCTTCGAGATGGGTCTCGTACCAGGCTCTAACTCA
Organism: Fagopyrum tataricum; assembly: GCA_002319775.1. Taxonomy (NCBI): domain Eukaryota; kingdom Viridiplantae; phylum Streptophyta; class Magnoliopsida; order Caryophyllales; family Polygonaceae; genus Fagopyrum; species Fagopyrum tataricum. Next base: position 29,369,981 of record CM008280.1, read on the forward strand.
ATGCTGAAATCCACACTCCTTTGAGGCGGCAAACTGGAAGGTTCAGCAAAAACATCTGTGAACTCACAAACAATTGGGATGTCCTCTACAACTGGACTCTCCCCCTCCTTCATGGCATAACACCAGAAGGCCTCGCAACCCTGTGCAATCAATCTAGCTGCCCGTATAGCGCTGATAACTGTGCCTATCTTTCCAAGGTCCCAACCTCGGAAAACCTCTATCTGGCCTAACTCGGTAGAGAGGGTAATAGTCCTCCTACCTACATCTAAAACTGCAGAGTGTCTATCCATCCAGTCCATACCTAGAATGACTTCTTCATGCTCTAATGGCATGACAAAGAAGTCAACTAGTAACACACGGGTCCCTACAAAAATGGGACAACCGTGAATCTCACGGGTACCTCTGACCCTGTCACCATCGGGTAACCCTATAATAAAGGGTATCCCCTCAACTGTATCTAAACCAAGACGCTCTACACAGGCATTAGAAATAAAAGAATGCGTAGCACCAGTATCAAATAAAATTCTAACAGGTAAACCATGAATCAGAATGGTACCTGTAGCAGTAGGTGCAGTTGGCTCCTCTGCACTCCTTAAATCAAAAACACGACCCTGTGGGCCTCTGGTATCAGTGGTGCCCCCACCACGACCTCTGCCTCTACTCGGCCCAGGAGCAGATCCCTGAGTCGTAGGGCGATCTGGGACCCTCTGCTGTCCCTGAGTCTGTTGCTGCTGAGGTGGCCTCTGTCCACCTCCAGCTGCACTGGCAGGAGAAGAACCCTGCTGAGATGAAGCTCCGCCCTGGCGGCAGTAAACAGCTCGGTGACCTTGCCTACCACATGTGTAGCAAGTCACTAATGGCCTCGTGCACTCGGGCTTCATATGCCCTGGATCACCACAGTTAAAACACTGACGTCCCTTCTCTGCAACCGGTGCAGATGAAGGCTGACTCTAGCGTCTCTGACCACGCCAACCACTAGCAGAACCACTGGTCTGCCCTGTACGCTGCCTCTTCTCAGACCCTCCGGTCTAAGAAGCTCTCCTCTTACTCGCCCGCTCTCGCTCATAGTCGGCGGCTCTATCCTGGTAGTCCATCAAGGACTCACAATGAAATCCCGCCATATAGGCCCGGGTAGTATCCCTCAGTCGTCGGGAAAAGAGATAAACGTGCTGGTCTGCAGAAGGTGCAGTTGGTCCCAGTAATGTCAGCTCCTCCTGAAACCTCCTGATGGCCTCAGAGACTAGTACATCTTCAAACCCAGCCTCAACAAAATCTCGCAGTTTCTCCCTCCTCAGTGAGGCAGGGCAAAAACACTCTCTAATCATCGTCCTCATTTGATCATAACTGGTAACCTGACCCCGTATTGATCTCCACCAGTGATGTGCCAAGTCCCGAAATAAAGTCTGAACCAACTCGATCTGTCTGTCAGCTGGACATCGAATATACTCCAGAACTGAGTCTACATGCCCGATCCAGAGCTCAACCTCCAACCCCACCTTCCCAGTGAAAGGGGGTACACCCATCTGATGGAATGCCTTCAACCAGGTATCTGGTCTAGGCCCTCTATGCTCCTCTGGTGCTTTGGAAATCTCAGCAGCAGGTACCTGTACAGTTGGCACTTGAGTAACGGAGTGGGACCTCTCAGATGGTCCCTCTTGTGCCTGTAAATCTGGGGCATGTCTACCGGCTCTAGCAGCCTCCTCTACACGTCTGATATATGCTCGGAACTCTGATCCCGCCATGGAGACACGATCAGACTCGCCAGATTGGGCTCTTTGTGCCCCCTGTCTCTCAGCTGCCCTGTTTCCAATCTCAAGAACGACGCTCTCAACAACCTCCTCATGTATCTCTCCTGCATGTGAACCATCAACAGTACTCCTACCCCGTCCTCTACCTAGAGAGGGTCTACCTCTGCCTCGCCTAGCTGCAGGTAAGGCTCTAGTCTGAACCATCTGCAGAAGACGTAAACCTAACTTAGAAGGCTATATATATGCCGTATGTATGTATCAAAACAATCACAACAGAATATCTATATATATACTGTCGAGATCTTCAGAGGGGCGATGGTTCACGTACACGATATCCAAAAACATTTGTACTCATTTCAAAACCAAAACCTTTTGAAAAGTCAGACCCCTTTCGGGTTCTGTTTATTTATCTATTCGAACTTTATTGCAGATTACTAGTGCCATTGTTGTCCACCTGGGCTCTGATACCAACTTTGTAACACCCCAAATCCGTAGGACTCGGAGTGCTACTGGGCTAGGATCTCACAATGGATCCTGACCCTAGCCTGACAACAAATTCACTGAATCTTACAACAAGGCACCAATAGATTAAAACAAAACATAAAACTGATATATATACATGTCAAAAGGATGATACAGAGTACTGCTGAGTACAAACTCAAATAAAAATCCTTACAATAATGATAAACCCAAAATCCTGTAACGCCCGGAATTTTTTTAATTTTATTCCGGACTTAGAGCACCTTGTAGTTATCCCGTAATCCCGAGATGCCGAGAGCCGGGATTTTTCCTAAGAAAATCCCGAGCCGACTCGTCGTTTTTCCTCTTTTTCCGCGTTCCGACCCTTCGTTCCGGGTTAAAAATGTCAAGGGGTCATTTCCGACCCCTCGGTCCGTGGGAGGGACAAGAGGTCAGCTGACCCCTTGATCCCCACACCCACTTTTCAGACTTTTGTCTTCCCTCTCTCCTCCTTGTCTCCTTTCTCACGTTAGTTCCTCTTTCACTCTCCCACACTCATCTCCTCTTCCTCTCTTTGCTCTCTTCTCTTCTCCCTTGGTGCTGAAGATCTGTTGTGGACTGCAGAAGGTGATCTCAAACTGTTGGTAAGCTCTCCCTCTTCCTTCCCTCTCTTCCTTGTTCTTCTTTCCCTTCTTCTTCCTTCCTCCTTCATCCATGGCTATGGAGGAAAACTTTGAGGAGTTTTGCTCAACCCTTGTGCATGTCTAGGTTCTTAGCTCGTTTAGGTCAAGGAGATGTATCTAAGACCCGTGGTGGGTGTTTGGAGAAGATCCAGCAAAAGAAAAAGGACTTTGGAGCAAAGGATCCAAAGTCGAAGACGAAGAAGACAACGTTCTGCGCAGAACCCGCGGGGCGGCTCAGCACAGCCGCGGGAGCGGACGGGCACGGGAGCGGCAGCGGACGACCGCGGGTGCGGCGTGACAAGGGCGCGGGTGCGGCGTGACAAGGGCGCGGGTGCGGCGTGACAAGGGCGCGGGTGCGGCGTGACAAGGGCGCGGGCGTGGCTCGGCACTGGCCGCAGGTGCGGCGCGGCACAAGGCGCGGCTCGGCACGGCCGCGGGTGCGGCTCGGCACCGGCGCGGGCGCGGCTCGGCAAGACCGCGGGGGCGGCTCCTGGCAGGCGACGCAGTCCTCCGCGGGTGCGGCTCCTAGTTCCGCGGGGGCGGCTCCTGTGTCCGCTGGGGGCGCCAGCTTGACTCCGCGGCTGCGGTTTCGGCAACAGTAGGTCCCTCCTCTCCTTCACTCTTCGTTCCTTCCTTAGATTTGTGTTGAATCATGTAGTAGCATGCTTAGGATGACCTAGAGTAGTTTAAGAATGTCACTTAGTGGTTGTGAACCTAGGAGCCCTTAAGGCTCGATGGAATTGTTGGATATGGGCATGTGAGCATGATGGATCTTCTAGGCTAGCTTGTGCCTCCTTAGTTGAGGATTAATATGTTGTGGAATTATGAATTGTTGTGGGTTGTTTCATGTGTGGAGAGTGTGTGGTGAGTACTTGGGACCTAGGATGCATTCCTAGTTTGAGGGTTAGGTGATCTTGCATAGATCACTAAGAGTGAAGTCTAAGACTTCTTGAGAGTGAGTATGTATTGATATGCATATCTCTTGTGAGCAGGTTGTGGGCTTCCTCCTTGAGGGAAGCAAGAGTTTGGTGACTTGGGTTTGGTGACGAGGTAAGTCTCCGGACTTACTTAGCTCGTATTTTATGTATTAGCATTGATGTGTGTTTGGTGGTGTGTGTTTATGTTATGTTATAACAATTAAACCGGTAATTAGGACCACCGACCTTATATGTATATGTTGGCCCAAGGGTATGATAACGGGCGGTGACATCACTGCCTACAACCGAGTAAGTCTAGGGGGATCCCGACGACTGGCCCGGCGGGTGATATGGTCGGGTGCATCCGTACCATTCTTGCCGGAAGGGGGGACCGGGGCGAGACCACGGTGGTTCTCGTGTCACAACAGAAGTTGAATTAGAACGGGATACCACTTAATAATAAAAAGATAATAAACCGGACTTGTGTGATTTATGTTTTGTGTTATGTATGTGTTTGTGCCTTCACCGCTTTTCTAATGCTTCGAATATGAGCTAACAGTTTAAACCGTGTTGTAGATGATTTGCAGGTTAGGGACGTCGCCGAGTGAGGTGGAGGAGTGGACAGCCGGGGTCTTCGTACATTATAGGACGGGGATGTTTTTGAGTCATGTTTCATGTTGTTGTTCTTGGATGTTGTTATACGTTTAGACTTCATATCAGGTTATATTGTTTTGAGGACTCGGCTGAGTTTCCACGTTGTAGTTTCTTACCTTTCAGTGTCTCGCATACATTATAAACGTTTTCGAGTTTTGCCTTTATTTGTGCCTTGTTGGAAAGGTCCGGTAAAATTGTTGTCAAGCTAAGGGTCGGGACCCATTGTGAGGTCTCGCCCGTAGCACCCCGAGTCCCGCGGATTTGGGGTGTTACAAAAGTGGTATCAGAGCCCTAGGTTGACAACAATGGCACTCGCAATCTTTTTGAAGGCCGAATGAGGAATAAACAGAACCCGCACGGGTTCTGACTTTTCGTTTTCAAATCATGTGCATGAGTCGGGTTTGGGTTAGAATGTACGGGACCACCACTCCTTCCGCAAACCTCGGCGACGTAGATCTCTGGATTAGAATTAGGTATATATAGTTATATATATGACCTTAGGATGTTTGTGGATTTGTATGTACCTAGCTACGTATGTGGCCTTAGGATGTTTTGGACTTGTATGTTTTGAATGTGCTTGATGACTATGTTACCTTTATGTTTTTAGAAGTTTGTCATACGAGATCACATTAGTACCTACACGTTCATATACTTAAGTAAACTTTACGCGAAATCAGATGGAACATACGAGAGCTACCAATTACGTAGGAACCGCCAGGGGTAGACCCCTTCTTTCCCCTACCGTTCCGAGAGGGCAGGAACGAGTAGAGGGACCTCCAGGCGCGAGAGGTCGGGGACGTATTCCCATTACGGACCCGTCAGTTGTGGGTGCACCAATAGTGGGGCCCCCGTAGAGGACGTCACAGAGAGCATGGTTCCCGAGGCTAGGAATAGGACCGTTTTGAGGTCTGAGGCGCAGGGTTCTCCACCTGTCAGGACCGGGGAAACGTCCGTTGAAGCTATCGTATTTTGGGACTACGTACGACGAGTTGAGGAGGCGTTTATGGAGCACCACCTCCGTCCCACCAGTGCCTACACCTGCACCTGCGGGGTCAGCTGAGGTCTCGCAGAGAGCGACTCAGATTAGGGTTGCACCAGAGATAGTTGCACCGGCAATAGTTTCACCCGAGCCGGTTATGGAGGTTGTTAGGGAGACCTTTTGCCCTGATTCACGGAGGAGAGACAAAGTCCAGGACTTCGTGGAGGCAGGATTCGAGGACGTCCCAGTCACTGAGGCAATTAGGTGACTTCAGACGGAGTTAGCCTTGTTGGGACCCGCCACACCACCAGCGGACCAACATGTCTATCTTTGTTCCAAGAGACTGAGGGAGTCCACCCGTGCTTACCTTGCGGGATTTCACTGTGACTCACCGGCGGAATACCAGGACCGAGCTTCGGCCTATGAGAGAGACCACCCTGGGTATAGGAGGGCAGCCCAACCCGGGGACCAGACAAGAGACAGAGGACAGTACCAGCTAGTTCAAGGGCCGGAGTAGTGGGTCAGGGACGTGGCCAAACTCCGAGAAGTTCCGGTCCTCAGACGTCGAGACAGACAGCAGACCGGGTACATCAGTGCTATAGTTGTGGAAGGTTTGGGCACATGAGGACTTCATTTAGGAAGCCGCCCGTGGCTTGTTTCACTTGTGGCCAGGTGGGTCACCGAGCCGCCTTTTGCCGTCAGGGCAAGTCACAGGGCTCTCAGCAGAAGGGCCAAGGTCAGGTTCAGGCCCGCACTCAGGGATCAACTTAGGGACAAGGCCGAGATAGGGACCATGATGGAGGTACCCAGGAGACCAGAGACACACAGGTCGGGGTATTCGAGCTGAGGAGTGCCGTTGATCCTCCGGCGCCGGCGGCCCAAGGTACCATTTAGATTCACGGCTTTTCGGTCCGAGTTTTGTTTAATACGGGTGCTACGCACTCTTTTATCCGATGATTGTGTAGCTAGGTTGTCCTTAGCTACGGTAGAGGGGAGACCCTCTATTATAAGGTTACCCGATGGAGGTAGGGTTAGTGGTACCCGAGAGGTACGCGGTTGTCCCATTCGTTTGGGAAACCGAGATTGGTTGGCCGACTTCTTGGTCATGCACTTAGTGCATGAAGAAGTCATCCTAGGGATGGATTGGATGGACCGCCATCGAGCCGTGTTAGACATCAGCCGGAGGACCGTGACGATTTCCACGGAGATGGGGCACGAGGTGATTTTTCCGAGGTTGGGACCTCGGGAAGGCCGTTACAGTCAATAGCGCAGTCCGAATCGCTAGACTTATCGGGCAGGGATGCAAGGCCTTCTGGTGTTATACCATGAAGGAGGAGACGAGACCGTCGTTGGAGGAGATTCATGTGGCAGGCAAGTTCGAGGGCGTTTTCGGGGAGCCACCCGGGCTACCGCCGCAAAGGAGCGTTGATTTTGCTATTGAGTTGGAGCTCGGCACGAGGCTGACCTCCAAGGATCCATACCACATGGCGCCGATCGAGATGCTGGAGCTGAAGAACAGCTCGATGAGTTAGCCTAAAAGGGTTTCAAACGCCCGAGCGTTTCCCCTTGAGGTGCACCAATCCTCTTCGTCAGGAAGAAGGATGGATCTTGGAAGCTGTGCTTGGACTACCGGAAGTTGAACGAGTCACTATCCAAAACAAGTACCCCCTTACCACGTATAGATGACCTACTCGACCGGTTGCAAGGGTCGGTGATCTCTTCTAAAATCGAGTTAAGGCTTGATTGTCGCCAATTGGGAAGTTGAGACAGGGATATTGCAAACACGACATTTCGGACAAACCATGGTCACTACGAGTTGTAGTGATACCATATGGGCTTACTAATGCCCCGAACAAGACATTTTGGTCTACTCTCGAAGAAGAGGGAAGTTGTATGACCAGTGGTCTCGGGATGATAACCCCCGAAGGACGTGAAAGAAGTTACAAGTTTTCTTGGATGTGTTGATCTTTACCGGATTAGTGGAGGGATTCTCCAAGTAACACCATATATGGCTAACCTACTCCGGATGACGATGAAGTTTTGAGTGGGAAAAAAATGGACAATGGAGTTGTTGAGGGTTAAGAGGAGATTCATAAGTGCAATTGTTTGAATTTTGCCTCGAGGTATAAGCGGTTTGAAGTATACAAGTGGTTCATCAAGACATGGTCTTGATTGAGTATGGAGAGACGATGTGAAAGTTATAGCATACGTGTCCCGTTAGTAGAAGCAGTCTGAAGCAAAGTATTTCCTTCATTACTTATAACTTACAACAAGGATGGAGGAAACGTAACATCAAAGGTTGGTTGGACAAGAACCAAGCCGACGGTGTAAATTGGAAGTTCGATCTTCTTTGTTAGAGACAAGCAAAGAAGAAACATAATGGAAGTGTTGCAGTGAGGAAGACCCGAGAAGGAAGTTGAGTCTCCGAGAAGGAAGTCTACCAGGTTCGTTTGGTCCGAGCCTTGTCAGCACAGCTTTGAGGAGCTGAAGAGGAGGTTGACCTCCGCTCCTGTTTTAGCCCAGCCTGAGGGCGTGGAGGTTTTTGTAGTGTTTAGCGACGCCTCCAAGCTAGAATTGGAGTGAGTTTTGATGCAGAGGGGTAGAGTTATCGCGTACGCGTATGAGGAGAATTACCCTACACACGATCTTGAGCTAGCGGCAGTAATTCATGCCCTAAAGATCTGGCGACACTACTTGTACGGGGCTACATGCCAGATCTTCACATACCATAAGAGTCTGAAGTATATATTCACTCAGTGGGAGTTGAATAACCGCCAGAGGAGATGGTTGGAGCGAATTAAGGACTTTGGGTTGGAGTTTTTATACCATCCCGGGAAGGCGAACGTAGTCACCGACGCTTTGAGTAGGAGGACACCTCGAGAGGAGGCGATAGCTCGGCTCACGGTTCAGTAACAGTTGCAGAAGGATTTGATGGAGATAAAATTGGATATCCGGTTCCCGGATACGGACTGTCGGTTGTCCGAGTTAGAGGTATTACCGGACCTGTCCGGTGAGACCTTGCAAAAGCAGGAGGGATCTCCCATTTTGAGGAGGATCCGGGACAGGGTGTCCCGAGGAAAGACACCGCAGTTTGTCACCGGAGCAGATGGGCTACTGAGACGCCAGGGACGTCGTATTTGGGCATAGTCGAATCAAGAGTTGAGAGAACGGATTGGCACGAGGCACATCATCAGCCACGAGGACCTAGTGGTCGAGCTGGACCATACATTTGCAAAGCACCCGATAGCAGTTTTAGAGCGGAGTACGAGATGCCTTCGATCGAAGGAGATACCGATGCTGAGGATTCAGTGGTTGAGGCGAGGAGCCGATGAGGCTACATGGGAGACGGAGGATAGTATCCGGAGGAACTATCCTGAGTGTTACGCAGATTTAGCGACATTGATAGAACTGGCGGTTTAGCCCCGAGATCTTCCTTGTTTGTTCTGTGTGATTATGTGATTTGGTTTGAGATATTTGTACCTTGCGAGGTCTTGTTGTGATGCGATCTGTAGACTTGGATTAGAGCCGATAGTGTACGCTTTATGAGTTCCACGGGGTTACGAGACGGGTTGGTTGGAGAGTGTTGGTTTAGCAAGTTTCGGGACGAAACTTGTTTTTAGGGGGGTTAGTTGTAATGCCCGGAATTTTTTTAATTTTATTCCGGACTTAGAGCACCTTGTAGTTATCCCGTTATCCCGAGATGCCGAGAGCCGGGATTTATTCCTAAGAAAATCCCGAGCCGACTCGTCGTTTTTCCTCTTTTTCCGCGTTCCGACCCTTCGTTCCGGGTTAAAAATGTCAAGGGGTCATTTCCGACCCCTCGGTCCGTGGGAGGGACAAGAGGTCAGCTGACCCCTTGATCCCCACACCCACTTTTCAGACTTTTGTCTTCCCTCTCTCCTCCTTGTCTCCTTTCTCACGTTAGTTCCTCTTTCACTCTCCCACACTCATCTCCTCTTCCTCTCTTTGCTCTCTTCTCTTCTCCCTTGGTGCTGAAGATCTGTTGTGGACTGCAGAAGGTGATCTCAAACTGTTGGTAAGCTCTCCCTCTTCCTTCCCTCTCTTCCTTGTTCTTCTTTCCCTTCTTCTTCCTTCCTCCTTCATCCATGGCTATGGAGGAAAACTTTGAGGAGTTTTGCTCAACCCTTGTGCATGTCTAGGTTCTTAGCTCGTTTAGGTCAAGGAGATGTATCTAAGACCCGTGGTGGGTGTTTGGAGAAGATCCAGCAAAAGAAAAAGGACTTTGGAGCAAAGGATCCAAAGTCGAAGACGAAGAAGACAACGTTCTGCGCAGAACCCGCGGGGCGGCTCAGCACAGCCGCGGGAGCGGACGGGCACGGGAGCGGCAGCGGACGACCGCGGGTGCGGCGTGACAAGGGCGCGGGTGCGGCGTGACAAGGGCGCGGGTGCGGCGTGACAAGGGCGCGGGTGCGGCGTGACAAGGGCGCGGGCGTGGCTCGGCACTGCCGCAGGTGCGGCGCGGCACAAGGCGCGGCTCGGCACGGCCGCGGGTGCGGCTCGGCACCGGCGCGGGCGCGGCTCGGCAAGACCGCGGGGGCGGCTCCTGGCAGGCGACGCAGTCCTCCGCGGGTGCGGCTCCTAGTTCCGCGGGGGCGGCTCCTGTGTCCGCTGGGGGCGCCAGCTTGACTCCGCGGCTGCGGTTTCGGCAACAGTAGGTCCCTCCTCTCCTTCACTCTTCGTTCCTTCCTTAGATTTGTGTTGAATCATGTAGTAGCATGCTTAGGATGACCTAGAGTAGTTTGAGAATGTCACTTAGTGGTTGTGAACCTAGGAGCCCTTAAGGCTCGATGGAATTGTTGGATATGGGCATGTGAGCATGATGGATCTTCTAGGCTAGCTTGTGCCTCCTTAGTTGAGGATTAATATGTTGTGGAATTATGAATTGTTGTGGGTTGTTTCATGTGTGGAGAGTGTGTGGTGAGTACTTGGGACCTAGGATGCATTCCTAGTTTGAGGGTTAGGTGATCTTGCATAGATCACTAAGAGTGAAGTCTAAGACTTCTTGAGAGTGAGTATGTATTGATATGCATATCTCTTGTGAGCAGGTTGTGGGCTTCCTCCTTGAGGGAAGCAAGAGTTTGGTGACTTGGGTTTGGTGACGAGGTAAGTCTCCGGACTTACTTAGCTCGTATTTTATGTATTAGCATTGATGTGTGTTTGGTGGTGTGTGTTTATGTTATGTTATAACAATTAAACCGGTAATTAGGACCACCGACCTTATATGTATATGTTGGCCCAAGGGTATGATAACGGGCGGTGACATCACTGCCTACAACCGAGTAAGTCTAGGGGGATCCCGACGACTGGCCCGGCGGGTGATATGGTCGGGTGCATCCGTACCATTCTTGCCGAAAGGGGGGACCGGGGCGAGACCACGGTGGTTCTCGTGTCACAACAAAAGTTGAATTAGAACGGGATACGACTTAATAATAAAAAGATAATAAACCGGACTTGTGTGATTTATGTTTTGTGTTATGTATGTGTTTGTGCCTTCACCGCTTTTCTAATGCTTTGAATATGAGCTAACAGTTTAAAACCGTGTTGTAGATGACTTGCAGGTTAGGACGCCGCTGAGTGAGTGGACAGCCGGGGTCTCCGTACATTATAGGACGGGGATGTTTTTGAGTCATGTTTCATGTTGTTGTTCTTGGATGTTGTCATACGTTTAGACTTTAATCAGGTTATATTGTTTTGAGGACTCGGCTGAGTTTCCACGTTGTAGTTTCTTACCTTTCAGTGTCTCGCATACATTATAAACGTTTTCGAGTTTTGCCTTTATTTGTGCCTTGTTGGAAAGGTCCGGTAAAATTGTTGTCAGACTAAGGGTCGGGACCCATTGTGAGGTCTCGCCCGTAGCACCCCGAGTCCCGCGGATTTGGGGTGTTACAAATCCCACGATAACGCCCAGTGTACGGAACCCTCAGCAGATCACCCCTCTGGATCACTCTACTGCTCTCCTAACCTGCAAAGGATCTACAACACGGTATGAAACCGTTAGCTAACCTTACACATATATAAGAAGATGCTAGAGCACAATCGCACATCAATAATATTAACACCTCATCATGATATACATTTACCCGGTTTATTATCTTTAATAAGTCGAATCACTCAATCGTATAAATAGATGTATATGAAGATATGTGACACGAGGAATATAATCCTCGCCTTTGAGTACTATAGCCAGCTGGAGTAGTATAAGCACACCTCCCGTGTACCCTGTGGGAATGGTGAGGGTCCTTCCCGTATACCAGATTTGGCCTGACTACAGAGAACCTCCCAGACTCCACTACGGGATGAAAGGGAAAGGTTATCACGACCACTACAATGGGCGGTCAATATAATATAAGTCGGTAATGAACCATATCGCATGCTATAAAGCATATAACAACCACCACTCAAGCATACATCCAATATAAGGATAGTAGCTAAGTAAGTCCTATGGACTTACCTCAATCTCAGGAGTAAACTCAACCACGATCAACTCTCCGACTGGTCCACTCCAAACTGGAGGACAACACGGCCTATACAAGGCATACATACATATATCAAACTCCTATCACACAAAGGGGTCACACCTAGACCCAAGGGATCCATAAGGATCATATCCAACTCGTAAACCTCAAGGCCGTAACCGACATATCTATAGCGTACTCATCATAAACCGATACCTAACATGGTACTAGTTCCCCTCATACTAGGAAAGGAAAGGAGCTACCCAACTATGGGTAGTCCCGGGACAAAACGCACTTGCGTGATCAAGGGACGCAGGAGCGGAACAGGTAACCCGCAGGCGCGGCAGAGATCAGTCGCAGGCGCAGTGACACGGGACGCAGGCAAGGCGCTGGCGCTGCGGCACGTCTTCAGCAAGGGCGGCGGCTTCTAGGCGCGGGGCGGCCTCTGTGCAGAACGTAAACCCGCGGCCTCTGTCCATAAAGATCATATCCAACTCGATGTGTACATCTTTGGTGTCGTCCTGTTGAAACTGACCATAGGAAAATGAGCTCAACAATTGGGATGATACTTTAAACCTAGCGGATTCTTCAAGGAAACATTGCTGTGAGGATAAGCTCATTGTCGATGGGCTTGATATGGAAGTTATGCAACAAGAAATAAATGACTATTGTATTCAAAATAAGGATAATGTGCACCGACAACTTACCTAATTGAAGGCCATCGATAGTGGAAGTTTTGCAGGTGATTCGTCGGAGTAGTACAACGCTATTCGCAACAGGCAGTAATGTTGTCGAAGAGTAGAACACCGCGATCAGAGGTCGACAATCGAAGGGGTTAAATTAATGGTATATTTATAAATTCGTAATTTTTATATAAACCACAAATCTGAAAATAAAAGTGGTTTATTACCGCGACCAAAAACAATGAATGTAAAGACGCCCACAATGGTAAGGTCGAACCAAAAACCCTGCGGATGAGCGGCCCTCAGTACAATTGAAGGAGCCGTACCAGCCGTTCCCTTCTTCTATCCTCCTCCAAAAGTTAAAAGGGGGAGAAGAAACCATCCCCTCTTCAACTCCTTTACCCATTTCTTCTCCACCGCCATTTTAACGCCGCTCGACCGTCCCTCTGATTTCCATGTCTTTCTTCCCTCAGGTCGGATTCCAATCCGAGACCTAAGCATCCGTTTTATTTAAACCTATATACTTCTGCATCTAGCTGTTGAAACGATCGTATTCGCGGGATCTGGTTTCGGACTATCACCGATTTCATCTGCAACCTGGTCGATCTTTGATCTCTATTGTCTGCAGGCTCCCCTTGCTAGGTAAGCTAACACTTCTTCGATGCTTAGGCATTTCTGGTTTGGGCGTTTCTCTGTATATGCAAAATCAGCGATGTTTGCTTCTTAAAACTTTTTTTTTTTGCAAAATAATTATAATCTTGATAATTTTGTTGGCTTCTGAATGGGAGAAGAAATGTTAGAGCTTGTTTGATGGAAACTCGGGGTTAGGATATTCTGACGCTCAGAGATATTGTTGATGATGGATTGAATTTTGTCGGAACTCTTCAGTTTGGGGCTTATGGAGTAGTTTTCAGTCTTCACGCCATTTCACTTGAGTTGATACTAGTAGATTCTCAGATGGGGGAAAATAATGCATCTGCCTTAGATGTTTGACTTCCGTCCATTGATTGGTATATTAGAGCATATTGATGAATACCTCAATAAAATAAAGTAAATTTCGAATGATATATGGTCATTAATGTTAAGCCGAGAAACGGTCTGTTTGAGCTAGGAAAGCCATTTGTTACCATGGAAGATTGATGCTTCAGAGAATAGGGATATTTTTTTGTTGAACGAAGCTGATTTGTCGTGCATATATTAATTGATGCATTGTATCAGCTACAAATTACAATTTACTGACATTTGAAGAAAAAGTACAATTTAAATGGAACTGTTAGGCAGTGATAAAGGAATTTCCTAAAGATTGATGGGAATATTTTTGAAGCTGCTAATTGACGTCTCCTAATTAACTGGATAGAAAGAAGATCCTAAAATACAAAATATGCTTTTGTTGTTCTGCAGCTCCTTAGAATACCTCTGCTCCCAAGTATCTTTGCCCCTCTTCCTGGGAAATTTTGATTCATCCTTGAGTACATGCAACATATGGCCTGATAAATAATTTCAGATTTCTTCAAATTATTAGATTACGATTACTGCAGTTGGTTAGAGTGAGAGGAAAACAATTGATTTGGATCAAGGATGCGAGTGATAGCTCGGTAAATTTTTACATTCTATGGGTCATTTGATGCACTCAATAACTCAGTAGATCTTACAATTTAAAATAACTCAGTAGATCTTACAATTTAACATACTAGCGCCTTGAGGGCATCTAAACCCAAAAACCCAAACCGTTGAATGTATCAACTATTCTACTCCGGTAACTCCACTTGTGTACTATCGTCAATGATTGATGTTACATTATTATGGCATGTGATTTTAGTCTGAATAACATTTGCATATTGCAATTCCCCTATGGAATTATAATGACATTTAATTTTTCAGTGTGCAGGTGAAAAAGAGGTGGGGTAGCGACAATGAATGAGCGTAAAACAATTGATTTGGATCAAGGATGGGAGTTCATGCAAAAGGGTATAACCAAGTTAAAAAATATACTTGAAGGACTTCCTGAACCACAATTTAGCTCCGAGGATTACATGATGCTTTACACGTAATTTCTCCTTGTTCCTTTCCTTTAAGAAAAATTTGTCCAGAACTTATATGCACTTTTATCGGTTGTTAGTATGAAGTATGAACTATGGTTAGTAGCTACATATGTGTATTTATTTAATTGCAGAACCATATATAACATGTGCACTCAGAAGCCCCCCCACGATTACTCTCAGCAGCTCTATGACAGATATCGAGAATCTTTCGAAGAGTACATCAAGTCAACGGTAAGAACTTGTTCACATCCTTTTTTCTGTTATAATTTATGATAACAATGATTATCAGCACATGCTCTAATAACTTTTAAATAGAGGTTAGTAACTGTTTTTTTTTTCCCGTCTTCATGCTTAGTAGGTTGGTAATTGGTATACAACTTTTCCACCTATATTTATTATTAGGTTATACAAAAGGTTTATTACCTTTCCATCTTTATATATATATTATTTATTGTTCATCTTATTTTTGTGTGTTTTGGAGGATATCTTTTGCTAAGTCAGATTTCATCCCGTAACTGATTTATTCCCTCTTAATTGGAGCTTAAGAGAATTGATAGAAACTAAACTGCTCGTATTTAGGATACTTATAGGTGTCACTGCGATTTTAAACTACGGTATGTTATATATACATGAGCAATCCAGATGTGGCTTAGTTAACTGCATAAGGACTTGCATTATGTTGCAAACCTGAAGGTGCTTATATAAGAAAACATGGTAATTGATGCCGTACAAACTACAGTGTACCTTTTTAATTATAATGATCAAATAATCAGCACCAATATTTTGTTGGTAAAAGGAAAGAGTATCTATAAAAACAGGGGTTTACAGGTGTCTACCTTATAATCAGTTCTTTCTTGCTAGGTCACTGTTTCAACTAGCTGCTTTCATCCCCAATTGATTCTAGGCAGATTATTTGAATCCTTTTCAGTTGTAAATAATTCTTTTCTTTTTTGGTAGGTTGTACCTTCTCTGAGAGAGAAGCACGATGAGTTCATGTTGAGAGAACTTGTGAAAAGGTGGGCAAATCACAAGGTCATGGTTAGGTGGTTATCTAGGTTTTTCCATTATCTGGATCGGTACTTCATTGCTCGAAGGTCACTTCCACCACTTAATGAAGTTGGACTTACCTGCTTTCGCGATCTGGTATTATGAGTCATTCCATCTTATGGTATCATTCAACTAGAAAATAAGTGTTTGTTGTGTAAATGGTCATTTATTAATGTCTTGATGTACAGGAGACTGGTTGAAGAGTTTGATTTTCTTTCTGCTTGAGTTCTTCTATTAGTCTACAAAAAGTTTGATTGAGATTAAGCTAACATTTACAACATCTACCTAATGGATATATCAGGTCTATGTGGAGTTAAACGGTAAAGTTAGAGATGCTGTCATCTCTCTGGTACGTGGTTTGCTTGTTCTTCTATTGATTTTGTTTCCATATCGATGTTTCATCCACATGCAGAGAACTACTTTTGACCAAAAGTATTCTTATTAGATTGATCAAGAACGAGAAGGAGAGCAAATTGATCGAGCTTTGCTGAAAAATGTTTTGGATATTTTTGTTGAAATTGGAATGGGGCAAATGGACTTCTATGACAATGATTTTGAAGCAGACATGTTGAAAGATACAGCTGCATACTTCTCAAGGAAGGCAACAAATTGGATCCTAGAAGATTCTTGTCCGGATTATTTGTTGAAAGTAAGCTTTTTCTGGTACCCTCTCTTGTTTTGCTTTTTTCTTTTCCATTTCTTAAAAAAATTCGTGTTTATTGCATGTTTTTTTTCCCAATGACATTGTTTTAATTTGGGTTCATCAGGCTGAGGAGTGCTTGAAAAGGGAGAAGGAAAGGGTTTCACATTATCTACATTCTAGCAGTGAGCAAAAGTTACTCGAGGTTTGTGTGAGCATGTGTATAAATCTTGATAATGACATCTTTATGTAGTGACACTTAATATTCCATATGTTGCTGAT
Organism: Fagopyrum tataricum; assembly: GCA_002319775.1. Taxonomy (NCBI): domain Eukaryota; kingdom Viridiplantae; phylum Streptophyta; class Magnoliopsida; order Caryophyllales; family Polygonaceae; genus Fagopyrum; species Fagopyrum tataricum. The sequence continues at coordinate 29,386,591 of CM008280.1, forward strand.
GTACTTCCTTTTTTGGCATTTGTGTTTCATTCCATGTATGTAATTCATTTGTTTTTGCAGAAAGTTCAACACGAACTATTATCTGTTTATGCAACCCAATTACTAGAGAAGGAGCACTCTGGATGCCATGCATTGCTTAGAGATGATAAGGTAAGTCTGTCAATTGTGATTTCGTTTCAGTTTGAGATGCCTAACTTCTATACTTGCTCCATCTTGTATATCTTTACTTTGCTGATTCCGGGCTGTTTTTAGGTGCAAGATTTATCAAGGATGTATAGGCTATTTTGTAAAATTCCCCGTGGCCTTGAACCTGTTGCTGCTATTTTTAAGCAGGTTGACTATGCTCACCTTCTCACTTGTTTAATAATAGAACTGTGATATACAAGTTCTGCTAAACTTTTTCAAGAGGTGATTTTTTACATTGCGTTCTTTCCTTGTCTTTGCAGCATGTTACTGCTGAAGGTATGGCCTTGGTTAAACAAGCTGAAGATGCAGTAAGCAACAAAAAGGTTTTTATATGACTCTTCACAACCTATTTATCATGACCAAAACTTTCTTGTTAAATTAATCGATGTTGTTATGGATCCATTTGGGAGCATACTTTTAGTAGGTTATGAAACTTACATTGATGATGGAAAAGAGGATAAGATAAATTTTGTGTGTTTTATGAATTTGTAAGCTTGATGGGATTAGATTGTTGGAGCTTAAAAAACAGCTTATTCCTAGAATTTAAAGTTATTAACTATGTAGCACGAAAACGGACACGGTGATAACGGGAAAGTGGAAATCCTTACAATATAGGAAACGGGGACACGGTGATAAAAGATAAATAATATATATTTTTAAACCTATTGGGAAGATGAATTTATAGATCATAGATTCATAATAAGAAAATATATATAATAAACCAATGACATATATAAGGCAAGTGAAATTTCAATGTGTGTTTTTATCAGCTATATGTTATTTTACTAGATATTTTGTGTAATTTACCATATAAACATACAAAAATAGAAAATTAAAATTACTTTCTAAATTTAATAATTATTTCCTTTTACTTAGCTAAAATAATAAATAGGGGAAATCCTTTTGGGGAAAATAAAAACCTAGTGTGCCATTTTAGTTGTTACATTACTTAAATAAAGTAAACCCTAAAACCTAGAAAGAGGCATCATCTTCTTCTTACAGCTTCTCTAAACCTTCTGGTTCTCTATCTCACCATCCAGGTCTTGTGTCATCCAAATCGTTATACACTCTTTTGTGTTTAGTTTTCATTTTTCCACGTCTCTCCTTAATCTCTAATTGATCTTTACATTAATTGATCTTTACATCTTGAGATTCCTAGGTCTTCTCCAATCATAGCCTTAAGCCCTCGTCCTCCACCGCTTCTCAACATGGTCTTTGATTGATTCACTTCTCTTTCCCATTTAATCGTGTAACTTTACTGTCTGTTTCACCATAGGAAACGTTTCTTGACTGTGTCCGCGGAGTGTCCGATGCCTAGACCGTGTCTTGACCGTTTCCCCCTGCGGTTTCCGATTCCGAGCCGCTTCCGGGTTTCTGACACGGGACACACTCCCGCCTAGAGATGTCCGTGCTTCATAGGTTATAAACTATTCAATGATAAAATAAAACTTCATCATAGGTTATAAACTAAGCTCGTTCAATCAATTGCATATTTCAGCTACCTTGTAATATTCAACTTTAGCATTGGCTAAAAATAAGTTTCAGCTTCAGTTTCGATAAGTTGCGTGCTCCCAAACTAATCCTAACTTGTACATTACTGAGAATAAGCTTCAACTTGAACTCCATTAAACTACCTGCTCGCAAGCAAACCCGGTGTATAGACTGATGCAGTATAAGTGGAGATTACAAGGAATAGAATAAACACTCGGAAATTGTATAGGCAAAATGGGGTATATTTCCTCTATAAGAACCAAAAATGCTATACCAAATGCATCTTTAGACAAGACATCCAAGAATAAGATTCCTTGCCATAGAATCAAAACTTCTTGATTTTAAGCGTGGTCAGTGAGATGGCGTGAGGCTATGCATCTTAAAGCGCAAGCGTTGGAAGTAATTAAACTTGGGGCCTTTCCACTTTGCCTCTTTAGGAAGAAAGTTTTTGGTTGTAAACAAGTTTACAAAATTAGGAACAAATCCGACAAGATCCATTGAGCGATTTAAAGCATGGACAGTGAAACTCATTAATCACCAAGTAGCCTCAATGAACTGCTACGAAAAGTTTGCAACAATGGATAAGATGGTGATCGTTGTGATATTGTTTGCACCATATGGATGTTATTATGCCAATTTACCACGGGATTTGGATATTGATGTGTATATGAAACCTCCTTCGAGGATTTGTCGCAGCTTGTGAGATATGATTTGCAAGTTGCGCAAATCATTATATGGTCTCCAACAATCCCTCTGCGTGGTTCACTAAATTGTCAACCTCATTAAAGGCACACTTCAACAACCATATTATAATTATTCATTTTTTTTGTTTGCCAATGTCGGAGTATATAATTTATGTCTTAGGTTATGTATCAGCCATCGGAATGTTGCTGATCTTCGCGTGGTCTGTTATATAAAAAATAATCTAGGCCAAACTTATCCCTCCCTATACATAGTTGTTGGGCTAGGTTCCTGCTTACCCTGCGCTCTTTGATGCTTTGCCTGTTTTCTCTAGTGATTCTCCGATATCTTGGAATACTAATAAGCAACTATTGCATTCCTCTGGTGGTTATGATTAAATCTTCTTAGATGACACAACTATTCTTTTTATCTATGTGCTTACTTCTGTACCTCTGGTGTGCTTACATATTTTGATTTCTCAATCGCTTAGCGGTTCCCATGGCAATTTGTGTTAAAAGGAACATTGTTGCTTATTGTGAAAGGTCTTGCTAACTGTTGTTTTATCCATTTCCATGACATATTCAGTTGTTTGAATGCGTTGTTGATGTTGTACGATAACAATTCGACCCATATGTGGTTCTGATGTGCTTAAAAGATTGTTCTTTCGTTCATTTTCCTATTAACAGGCAGAGAAGAAGGATGTCCTTGGGATTCAGGAGCAGGTATGGTTGAGTGATATTTAAGGGGTGGTTCTTCCATGCAGGATTTGTCATTAACCTAATGCATTATCTTTGCAGGTGTTTGTGAGAAAAGTAATCGAGTTACATGACAAGTACATTGCTTATGTAAATGATTGTTTCATGAACCATACACTCTTTCATAAGGTATTTCTCAGCTGTATGTCCACATTTGCAATACTGTCTTCCAATTTTGTATGCTGAGGGTTCTTGTTTGTATTTCTGCAGGCATTAAAGGAGGCATTTGAGATCTTCTGCAACAAGGGAGTAGCAGGAAGCACAAGTGCAGAGCTTTTGGCCACATTCTGCGATAATATTTTGAAGAAAGGTGGTAGTGAGAAGTTGAGCGATGAAGCGATTGAAGAAACGCTTGAGAAGGTTATAGATTTCCTAGTTTAACCTGATTGTTCTATCTTTTATTAATATTCCGAAATTTTCATACTTAGGGTTCAAAACCATTTTGCAGGTAGTGAAGCTGCTTGCTTATATAAGCGATAAAGATTTGTTTGCCGAATTTTATAGGTAAGAGAGCTGGTGATTACTTTATTCTCTGGTGACTTTGTAGCCATTGTTTTTATCCCCTTGTTTTATACCAACCTGACCCTTATGTGGAGCAAAATGGTGATAATCTACATGAGGGGTTAATACTCAATAGTTACTGTGGAATGTGTTATTGGCAGGAAGAAGCTTGCTCGGCGCCTTTTGTTTGACAAGAGTGCAAATGATGATCATGAGAGAAGTATTTTGACCAAATTGAAGCAACAGTGTGGTGGTCAGTTCACATCAAAAATGGAGGGGATGGTCTGTCAGTTTCTCATCATTGTAAGGTTCTAGTGAAGCCGATGGTGTTTCTTTGTTGGGTAAGCTTTTTGTTTGATTTGCAGGTAACAGATTTGACATTGGCAAGGGAGAACCAAAGCAACTTTGAGGACTATCTCAATAACAGTCCTAATGCAAATCCTGGTATTGACCTGACTGTCACTGTCCTGACTACTGGATTCTGGCCAAGTTATAAGTCTTTCGATTTGAACCTACCAGCAGAGATGGTACAACTTTGAAACTCTTTCTTTAATATCTCGAACATGGCATTGCTAATAATATTAAGATTCAGACCATAATGAGCTAGCTATAAATTGTCGGTGTATGTTCATTTTTCTATAGGTTAAGTGTGTTGAAGTTTTCAGAGAGTTCTACCAAACAAAAACAAAGCATAGGAAATTGACATGGATATATTCCCTGGGCACATGTAACATTAACGGTAAATTCGAACAGAAGACCATAGAGCTAATAGTGACAACATATCAGGTGACTTATCTGAAACTCAGTTTCCGCAGTTTTGTAGTTCATAGTCAAGATCAACATAATTCAAGGTATGAGTTTTCTTACTACAAGTTATCCTCATGTAGGCAGCTGCACTGCTTCTCTTCAATGCTTCCGATAGGTTGAGTTATTCAGAGATCATGAGTCAGCTGAACTTGAATGATGATGATGTAGTTAGATTGTTGCATTCATTGTCATGTGCAAAGTACAAAATTCTTATGAAAGAGCCAAGTACCAAAACAATATCATCAACAGACTACTTTGAGTTCAACTCCAAGTTTACTGACAAAATGAGAAGGATAAAGGTTTGCTTCAGTTTATGTGGTCATGAGTCCTTATTTTGTAAAGTAGAAGGCCTGTCTATTGATACATGTATTTGTGTGCCAAATGCAGATTCCACTTCCCCCAGTGGATGAGAAGAAAAAAGTGATCGAGGATGTTGACAAGGATAGACGCTACGCTATTGATGCCTCTATAGTCCGTATTATGAAGAGTCGTAAAGTGTTGAATCATCAGCAGCTTGTTATGGAGTGTGTCGAGCAGTTGGGCCGCATGTTCAAGGTACCATAACAATATTTTACAGTTGAATCTAAATCAAATGTCTTTTTATTTGGTCTCATTCGTCTCTTTTGGTCCCTGAATTTTGTAGCCGGACTTCAAGGCAATAAAAAAGAGGATTGAAGACCTTATCACTCGTGACTACTTAGAAAGAGACAAGGACAACCCGAATCTGTTTAGATACTTGGCTTAAGAAGCATCTCTGTCTGCAACTCCTAAAGTAAACCTTAGAGCAATCTACTGAAGATGGGTAACAATGTTACTGCTTTATTGTTACTTCTGAACTGCTACTTGAAAATTTATATTGCTGTTGAAGCATCGCGAGAGTTTGAAATGTGACAATGGGGTTCGGAGATGTGCTATTGCTTGAAATAGTCAAGTTGAATTACATGGGTGATATATTGTCAGTTATGAAGAGCTGAGTTTTCCTCTTCATGTATAATAGTAATGTCATTTTTTTGTTGAACAATGTAGTAGTTCCTGATGAATAAGTTCGCGAGAGTGTGAAAGGGGAAGGTTTGCTTCTGTTTTGGTTCGGATTGGGATGTTTTTGGACAGCTTTCCCCTCCTCCTCGAACCCTTCTAAGTTGCTCCTAAACCAACCATTTCCGTAGGGGGTCATTGGATGAAGCACTATCTTCTTATCCTTAAGGTCGAAGTACTAATGGCTGGTCTTACCTTTACGAATGGTATCTTTGTCATATTGTCAAGGGCCTTATATTAAGAGGTGGCATGAGTGCATATAAGACTTCATCGTCGCTAGGTCCATATGGTAAATGTAGAGGTGTCAAACGGGTTCATTGGGTCGGGTTATAACAGGCTCCGGTTGAAATGTACTGGGTCAAAAAAGGCTTGGTTAATAATCGGTTTGTCCCGTTAGTAGGTTTTGTTCGCTCGATTAATATCACTCTTATATATATATATATATATATATATATATATATATATATATATATATATATATAATATTTATTTGTAATTGTTTACGAAGTAGGCATGGCATGCCTTCACCAAGTAGGTGATAATAATGCCTTTACAGTGCAAGCGATTGTAAAGCCTTTACGGAGCTGAGGAGTGAAATCCAGACCCTACGTGATGATTGAGTCGATTGATGTTGGTAAGCGGGTCCATCACATAAAAATTTTCTTCAACGGGTTAATCTTATCTCATTTTTTGTACGTGATATTCTTCCAACTCGTCTAATTGAACAATTTTTTTTTGTTTTCTAGGAGATTTAGGTTGCCTTGTCCTATAAACTAGTGCTCAAGCACGTGCGTAATATTTTTCGTTAAATTAGGTGACATGGTATGCAATGAAAATTATTTTCAGAGTTCGTCATGACTTTTCGCTAAATTAGGTGACATGGTATGCAATGAAATTTGTTTTTCGCTGAATTAGGTGACATTGTATGCAATGAAATTTTTTTTAGAGTTCATCGTAACCTTTCTACAAGCAAAAATTAAAGAACAAATTACATATAAAATTAGTTGACATAAAAAGCTAAAGTATCAACTTCTCCACTTCTTGTCATGTTTGTTTACTATTTACCAAAAACTTGAGAAAGGTTGAATATATTAAAATTACATTCTTAATATTGATTCTTAATTTTGTGATGTTATATAGTCATGTGATATCGGAGAGGTTTTATTATTTATGAATTATAATTTGTGAGACAACATTTTGTGTTTGTAAACGAATAATGTAACTATAGGCATTATTGAGACCTTACGATAAAGGTATTAATTGTGATTTGTTTAATTGCAATAAAAAGTAACATTGGTTGAATTATTATTGTAATTATTATTATTATTGTTATTATTATTAGATTTATTATTTCTTATTATTATGATAAATATTGTTAAAGGTTTAAATTTTTTCTTGTAATTTTAATTTTATATCAAACATTTACTCCTAAAAGATTTTATACTTATTGGCCAATTTTTTTTTTTTATTTTATAGGCAATTTATTGGGCTAAAGCTGTTTTGAATATCGATTCGGTTCAGGTACGGAACAAAAATTCAAGTTCGGAGCTACAAAGCATTTTTCACCGTTGATGCACTTGATCCAATGCTCTAGATTAGTCCATGTCATTTAATGAATTACTGGGCAACACGGTGACATTTTTGTAATTACATGAAGTTCACCGTTAGCTAACAATCACTATATAAGAATATCTACATAGCACACACACATAATATCACACAACATAAATCACACACAATTCAATTTTTATCCTTTCATTAAGTGATTCACTTTTATTAGTTCAACTTCATTTGTGGCACGAGGATCCCATCGACCCTCGCCTATGTCCCCGTGTTCCAATGCATATCTATCGTATACCGTATGGACTGGTCGCAGAGAACCTCCCAACATCTTATAATGCTGGGCAGCGATGCCACGACCCGTTATCATACACTTGGGTCTAATTAAATTATATCGTCGTTCTAATCAATTTGTCGTTCTAATCAATTTCCATTAAAACGATAAACACACACCACCACATAACATATACTCATAGAGCATCATCAGCTAAGTAAGTCCGTAAGACTTACCTGAACAACACGTCTACCAACCATCATCAACAAATGTCCGCTCGTGCAAACACTATCCACCACCTGATCAAGAAAGATCGACTTAGATTCATCATTCTAAGTCTTACAAAATTTCTAGAAGCTTGCTATACTAAGAGAAAGCTTTCGGATCCAAAAGAACAAGAAAACCTAACTTTAGTGAAAATTACCAAAACGCCCCTCACTTTTCGGAAAATTCCGAAAAGCGCCCAAATTGATTCCAAGTCTACTCTATATCCCAACACACTTACCAAACCTCAAAACTCTAAAGCAAGTTTGAGGGTTTGCTCAAACTTACATTCTAAGTCCAAACTCACTTTCCGAAGCTATACCGAGTACCTTACTTTGACTTATCGGAAGGACCTCACTCTAAACTCCAAAAATTCCAAAGAAAGGATTTCGTTTGGAAACAAGAAAGCGGTTACGGAAACAAGAAAGCGGTTATGTTGATCTTTGTTGAACCAAAGAAAGGAGGTGAGAGAAATAAACGCTGATGGGCCTTCACATTGCTCCAGCCCAAGAGGGAAAAGAAAAAGAAAGGAAGTACGGCCCGTGGCCTTGAGAATGAAGAAAGAAGGCGAGGCCTGCGGCCTGCTTCGGCCCAAAGAAGAAAAACGGCCCAATGGCCCCTTGATCCAAAGGAAAGGATACAAACCGTTTTATTCGATTCAGAGAAAATCCGGTAACACTACCGGTATCGGAAATAAAATTTTCGGGTATCACAGTTCAAATGTACTAATGGTTACATATTTCAAGTTTTTTTTTTGTTAGTTCATTTTTTATAAGTTCAACATAATGATGAACTAATAATATAAAATATGTGAACTTATAAAACACTTTATCATTTTTTTTCACGACAGAGAATTTTTTTGTTCAAAATTTTTGTAAAATTCGTTCAAACTATATTTAAATAATTTTACATATATATTTTTGAACTAATAGTATAAATTTTTGAACGAATTAATAACGTATACATTTTGAACGAATTGAACTAGTTACCTAGGTTTCAACATATGATCTATTGTTTGTTAGCATGATCTTCTAACATTAAGTTACATGCAACTTTTATGGTTCTTTTTTTAATAATTTTTATTATATAATTATGTTTATAATCACAATTATGAGAGTATTTATTAGGTAAAAAAAAAAACTCTACTTTATATGTTTTTATAGAGGTTAGATAGAAAATTGAACCTTTTCATCTCAATGTTATTATCAAGTTTCAATTGGAAATTTGCATTCAATTGAGAGATAATCATCGTAAGTTATGGTTTACTAAACTTTTTATTTTGGAATTGAGAACTTGCATGATTAATCAATTAATCTATGTTTATTGTTTGTTAAATGTATTTTTTTGTTATAAGAGAATCAATTTAAAGAGAATACGAGAGTGCCATATTCATATATTCATATAGTTATGATTTGAATCCAACTGCACCTACACTTTCAGTTGACCGTTTTAATCCAACATTGACGCTCATATTTTTTGGCGCCGTCGACATCAATGCTAGAGAAGTTCAGCGACATCAATGAATAAGGATTAAAATATTAATATAAAAAATAAAAAATAATAACAATTTTACCAATCGCGTTACAGAGATAAAAAAATATGAAAATAAAATCCTGACCAAAATGCAATATATGCAAGTCTTAAGTAACTATGAAGTACTGTAGTACACCGTGTACTTTTAAGGTAAAAAGAGCCAAAAAGACTATCAAAATTAATCATTTATATATATATTTTTTCTTGTTCAATCGTTTTCCCTTATTTCACTAACCATTAACACCTCCTGTTTATATTAGGAATTTTACTATTTATACCTCTAAATAGTCACTATCAATGAATAGTATTAATCTTTTACTTTTCTACTTTTTATCCCTACTTTTAGCTAAATTACAGATTTCAACCACAATTTTATATATTACGCAAAGTTATCCAAACTGACACACTTGATTTAACTTATGGACTTTACATGGTACTTGCTACCATAATCTACTAACTATATATGAATAATAAATTTTCTATGATCACATGCCCACCATGCTCCGTAATTAAGAAATTAAAATGAGAAAGTTTTGACCGTTACCGGGACGTAATATCGTTGGGCCTCCGGTGTTCTTGTAGCTTCCGGCTTTCTAGGGGTTGCTAATCCTCAACCAGGAGTACCTTATCCCAAGCACAACACAAATCTGTTTCGTTTCCTACTTCAAACCGTAGTCTCTACTCAAATCTCTCTTTTATGAAGATGGAGGAAATGTAATCAAGAAAATAGATTATTCAAAACATAGCTTTCAATTAAGTAGCTTTCTCTTACTTAAAAACAAACTTTTATTGAATTTGAAAGAGGATTACAAGCACTCAAGCACACTGGAAATTAAAGCTTCGACTCACTTCAAACATTTTAAGCTAGAAAGATTCATCGAAGTGTTTTGATCTTAAAGAGAGGAGGAACAACTTCTTTGTAAGCTCAAAATCATTTCTCTTTCTATTTCTAGTTTTTGGTGTTTCTCACTCTTAGACTCTATGGCTTTCGATGCCTTACAATGACTCGCAAGGGGGTCTATTTATAGAGTCGGAGAGGCATTGGATGTCTTTGCTCTATTACCATTTTACCCCTGACATACACTAGTGACTCTGACTCCCTCATATGGCCAACAGTGCCAGCGTTTAATAATTCAAAAAGAAAAGAAAAAGTTGAAAGAAAGTGACAGACTCTGAAACAAAACTCACGAGATTCCTTCAAGCTTGTGATGATGTGTTTCTGACTAATCCATGCAATAATTGATATTGTACATTTCTTCTTCTCCGATATTGTTTTCGTAATCACTATCGAAATCCTCATTAATGGTAGCATAAATATTCTTTGCATATACTTCATCTCAACTTAAGAGGGTGTCGTAGAAAACATTTTGACATTCTGAAGACATGAATTTTCCCAACTCTAAGTCCTTTATGTAGTCTGAAATTGAATATGAGGACTCGATGTCTTTTGAGAAATATGGTCGTAGAACTTCAGGGATTACAACGGTAGTAAAACCAATCTTGAATATAATACATGTTCTTATCTTTCATGTGTTGCTTGATGTATTCATAGATGTAGAAAAATCCGATTCCTCTAGCTTGGATATGGTCTTTAATGGCAGGTTGAGTTACAAAGATTGGATCTTGAGAGAACTGATCTCTAATTTATATGAATATGATTAATTAATGTGGTGTCCTAGATCTTCCTCCTTCAACCTCCATAGCTTCTAGGTGAATATAATACAATAGGTTCCCAGATCCTTCCCGTTTCTTGGCCCTGTTGAACACATAGTTTTGAAATTTTGAAAAATGCTTTCTAAGTGGACTCTACGGTGTTGGAAGGCCTCCGAATAGACCGTGACACATCCAATAATCCCAAGCATATAGAATGTCTTCTTCTCTAGTTGGGTTTGATGGTAAACTTAATGCCTTCATCCCAGATCTATTGAATCCGTTTCTCAAGGTGCCCCATTCATGGTAGATATCATAGTATGGACATTTAGTACCGCTCATCACATAAGTATACCAGCTAGGAAACTCTTTGTACTTCCAATAGCATCTCATCTTTTCTTGAACATCAAAAGGAAGGCAAAACATAAACTAAACTATCTCCAATTCCAGAATTCTCCGAGTCATTATGTCGCAGGATAGGATCAAACCATTTCGTGATCTTTTTTCTGAAATTTTTTGCATAAGATGAACAAAATAATAGCTAAGAGAAGAAACCCATCTTAGATGATAATCATTCTCTTCTTTATATTTTTGCTTGTCTGCCTCCTCTACTGGCATCAAGAGGGCATACTTTACCATTTCATCCAACTCGTCTTTTTCGATTGTCGTCCATGGGGACTGATATAGTTTTCCAATTATAGTTTTTCTTTTCGGCCTGCTGGAAGATGCAATCGATTGCTTGGGAAGACTCATATGCAAGCTTTTGAGTTAGGCTATCTGCCAAAGAGTTCTTTGATCCCTGCACATGTTCAATGTCAAAGGAATATTGATTAAGTGTGAGTTGCCAATGCAGGAGCCTCCCTTGCGCTTTCATGTTACTCAGATTATTACGAACAAAACCTAATATTCCTTTGCAATCAGTTCTGATAGTGAAATGTTTTGCAGCAAGAACAATTATAAATTTATCTATGTCTTTTAGGATAGCAAGTATTTCTTTCTCCATGGTGGTGTAACTGCATTCGACTTTATTGAAACTTCCACTACTATACTTGCAGAGTTTATTATCTTTTTTTGATTTTTAAGATAGCTCCCCAATGATAGTTACTTGCATCAGTTTCAAGTACTAAATCATCATCCGCATTGGGTAAGGTTAATATTGGTAACTTCTTACAATGTTTTTTAAGATCTTGAACTATCTGAGTGTCCAAATTGGTCCAAGTCCAAGTTTGTTACTTTTTTAGCTTAACTTGTAGATGTTTTCTAAGTTTAGCTAAATCCTTGATAAAGTCTAAAGCATATGTGAGACATCCTAGAAACCTCTCTAGTTGCTTTCAATCTTCTATTTTGTCTGGAAATTTTTCTATCTTTTCTAGAACATGTTCTTGCAATACTATATTTCCACCATTTATTTTTAACCCAAGAAACTCTATTTCTTGTTCTACATATATGAACTTCTTTTGTCCTAAGATGATGCTATGCTTTATGCATTCCTGCGTTACAGCCTTAATGTCATGAATGTGTTGTTCTAGTGTTTTAGAGAAAATTAAGATATCATCTATATAAACCAGACAACAATGTTTTAAGTTTTCAAATATCTTATCCATTCTCCTTTGAAATATCTGAGGTGCATTTTTTTAGTCCAAATGACATAACTAACCATTCATAGTGTCCCATGAGGTGCACTAAATGTTGTATCTTAACTTGCTAATTCCACTTTTACAGTCTATTTTAGAGAACCAATTGGTTCCTTGGATTCTATTAAATAAGACTGTTTTATTAGGGATATAATAGTCATCAAAGACAGTATTATCGTTTAGCTTTTTATAGTTAATTATCATTCTAGCTTTACCTCTTTTTTCTTCAGCATGATTTCTAACCATAAATGTAGGACTAGAATGAGGACTTTTACTTTCTCTAATAAGATTTTTCTTTAGTAATTCATCTATTTGTTCCTTAAATTCTTGTTGGTCTTTATAAGTGTAAACCATCTGCTTAACTCTAATGACCGTCTTTGGTTCTTTTAACTCTATTGTAACAAATGATTTATCCTTGTCCCAAAATTTTAAAGGATTCTCAGAATATAACTCTTTGCACAATTCTTTTTGTTGATCTAAGATTTGTTCTTTAAGAGTTACTTCATTTATAGCAAGTGCAAATTCTTTTTGAGTAGGAACAATATATTCTTTACCACGCTTTGATACCAAATGACAAGATCACACAAAAAATACAAAATACGACTTAAAATACAAACAAGGATATAAATGAAACTTATTATAAACTAGGTACATGTAATATAAATTCTAAAAAGTTGTTGGTAAAAAAGAAAAATTAAAAAGTAGCTTGATGGGACACTTGACAAGACTAATAGGGGGTGTAAATAAGTTACCCCTTAAAAAGAAAGAGACTTGGCTTGTTGTAGAAGGATTGTGGGAGGCTATAAATCACAGGAGAGAACCGCAGAGAGAAGGGCATCATCAACCACCGGACGGGGACGACTACATAAGAAAACGAGTTAGAGAAGACGAGCAGAAACAGAGGAAGAAAACAAGTACAAGCGGAACACAAGAAGAGCATCCAATGCCAGATTTGAATCGAATACCTATCTTAAGCAAATTCCATTCATGGTTTAGTTTAATTTGGTGATATCTTCTTCATCCATGGATTGCTAATATTGTTATTCTAGGGATTAGATGAAACCCTATGGATATGAACTGATAACTTGGTTTTGTAATTGAGAAATATTGTGGGTTTATGGATTGCATAACTATAAAATTATATGTTCAATCAATGTGAACCAATTTTGATTGATAATCATTCTTGTAGAAAATTATTGGTTTATGTTGGTATCTAATTTACTAACCTTATTCTTTTAGTTCAGGAGTGTGATGTTAAGTAATGGTATTCCATGTGTTTGTGGTTATGAAATTGAACAGTCCATGCTTTAGTTATATGGGTTATGTTACTTGATTAATCACAACAACTTATTTATATAGTAATTACAAGCTTGTAGTGTAGGGAGCTCATGAAACCACCAATTAATTATCATTCTAGCTATGTTATCAATTGTATCCATAGTGGTGGATTTAAATGTCCTAGAATTCTACCAACCGATTGTCATCCGATTCCAAGTAACTAGTATTATCTTAGTTGTTTAAGTTTCTTGTTTTAATTTATTTAGCTTTAGTCAAAACCAACCAACTAAATTTGTGTTTTCTTTGGATTAATTTAGTAGACATTAAATTTAAGTTACTCAGCTGTTTCCTGCGGATACAGTACCCTTATATGTTCCACTTTTACATTCGATCTTGTTCACTTGCAAGTAAAGGGTTTTAAAGCTAGTTTAAAATACTCATCAATTACATATATCACATCTAGATCCCACCAATACCGCTCTTATCATTGTCACGATACAAAATCACGAACCATTGTAAGATATATAAATTTTTCCCAAACTATTTTCTGGCATATATTAATGGATTCCAAATTGATTGTTTTCGTTATACCTTGTTTAGATAATAGTTGTTTCAAGTAATTAATGATGCTTCTAGTATATTTATGTTTATCAAATATATAATTTTTACTATATTTATTGTTCAAGTGGTGTTTCGGTTTAGTAGTGCTTCCAATATAATATGAAGTCGGTAATTTAATGGAAGCATCGTATATTAAAAAATCATCAAGCAATAACCGGACAAATATAATACCGCATGCGGTGCACATTCGCGTCCCAACTAGTAAACTAAAATGTGCATAGAGTGGTGATTACAAGAAAACATTGATACCTACTCATAGCAATAAATATACTAGGGCTAAGACGAATCTAAAAAATTAGTTCAATAAACTTAATTGTAGGGTTATCATTGAATTTTTAATATAATTAATAGGGTTATCCTTGTCAATTATATTTATCCATGATTGGAGTGAGTTAATTAATGTGATCACTTGAGGGTAATTAAACCTTTACGATGTTAGAAGTGCTTGGAGGGGTTGCAACGATAACTGGTGCACTTCGTTCGGGTAAGATATCAAATTCTATACCGTCAAGGTCGGATAGGATAGATGGGCTATCATACCCAATATAAATTTTTGAATGATGTTATCCTAAATACACTATAGTTAGGAAATTCGTAGTCCTATTAATTATACCAGGCGCACCGCCCGTGTAACATTTACATCAATGGGGTATGTTGTTTGTGTTTGATATCATCGAGGAAGTGGTAGAGGAATCGAGTATAATGATTTTGTCCATATCTTGACAGAGAGTATGTACGAAAAATGATAAGAAAAAGGTAAAGAGAAACGCTATAGAATACTGTAGCCCCAAATCTGACGACTAACAAGTATGGGTTCATGACAAACTAAGCTATATTATCCAAAAGCTAAGTTCTATAAGAGGGAATCAACTCCTCGGGGATTAAAGGTCAATGTCTCTCTCACAAAATTCAATTAAAATTTCCTCTATTACTGGTACATGTATTCTTTATGTGTAATTGGTTGAAGTTAAATTAATAAGATTCTCACTGATAGTTTTGTACCGTGAGAATCTCTTGTATCACTCACGTAATTAGTTAAATTTATATTATTTATTATTTTTTCTCGTAAAATTATTACTTGTAGAAAGGGCATAACATTTTTCCCGCAAGCTAAGGCTACAATTTGGATCACTAATTTGGTCAGATGGCCAACAATAAGTACGATTTATTTGGACAATCAACGTTGTGTAAAAGTTCAGAGTAATTTCTTTTTCTTAAAGTTTTTTTTTTTAATTTTATATATTACTCTCTACACACAAATATCTTGCACCATAGCTACTTTTTTTCAAATTCTTTAAATTAATATTAAAGTTTGTAATAATGTATTTTATTAATATTTTATTCTTTCTTATTTGTTGATCCAAAGTTTAAATTTTAAAAAGCTATCTTTTTTTTAATAAAGAAAAGTCATATATTACTTATCATAGTCCGCTAACTTGATTATTCCAAGCGGATAGTGAGCAAAATACAAAGAACGAGTGTCAATAGCTGTTTCATGACTAACAGCTAGGTGAGCGACAAAATTGTACACTCGACGAATATGCAAACAAGTAAAGGAATGAAAAGATAAAGAAAGCTTTAATATATCTGCCACCAGGAGAGCATTATAAGATCTATCATGAATGGAGTGTTGTCGTTGAAGCAGCAGGACAACAACAAGAGAATCGGACTCCAAAACAGCATGGCCATCGTGAACTCGATTGAGAAGTTGTAGGCCAAAGAACATAGCTTCTAGTTCTGCAGTAAGTGGGTTTCTAACAATCCTCCGGCGAGAAACCCCCATGGCCAAGAGTGAACCTGTATGATCTCGTACAATAGCTCCCAAGCCTACCATGGTTCCATCGAAGAGTGCAGCATCAGAGTTTACCTTTAAAACTCCAACCAGAGGTGGTTAATTCCCAAAGTGAACGTAGATTGTTGGGTTGTGACGTAGGAAACATAGCTGCTCTAGATGACTTGTAGTCATCGACATACCTTTGGAGAGAAACCTAACCCCTCGAGCAATAAAGACTTAGCTCCCCAAATACTGGCCCATGTGTAGCTGGGGTTATAGCCCCGATAAGAACCCGTGAAATCACTTTTGGGATAATATCGTTGCTTTAGAATCGTGGCAACAAAAGAATGCCCCCTAGTAAGGAGACGCCAACCCTGTTTAGCCAACAATGATGCATTAAAAACCTTCAAATTCCGGAATCCCATACCTCCTTGGAACTTGGGAAGACAAAGTCGATCCCAAAAAACCCAATGGACTTTTCGAACACCCTCAACACCGCCCCACCAAAAACGTGCAAGCATGGAGTGTATCTCATCGATAACCGAGCAAGGTATGCGAAAGACAAACATAATATAAAGAAGAATGGATTGGAGAACAACTTTAATAAGTACCTCCCTTCCCGCTTGTGATAAAAGCCTTTCTTTATAACCCGTGAGCTTTTTCCAAATTCTATCCTTTATAGCCGAAAAACAACCTTCTTAGATCGACCCACTATTGTTGGTAACCCCAAGTATTTAGAATATTGATCAACCTCCGAAATATTGTGAAAACCAGTAATAAGATCCCTCATTCCATCCACCACATTTCGACTAAAGGAAACTTCTGACTTTTGCATATTTATTTTTTGTCCCGACGCTCTTTCATATAATCTGAGTACACTAGATAAAATCGAGCATTCCTGCAAGTTTGCCTTTGTAAAAACAAGACAGTCATCAACAAAAAGGAGGTGTGAGACCTACAGAGGTCCCCGAGAAAGTTTGATGCCATGTAAGACTTTGTCCACCACCGCTGTATCCAAAAGGTCTGAAAAAGCCTCAACACACAGAATAAACAGATAGGGAGACAACGGGCACCCTTGTCTCAGTCCTCGGGAGGGGTGAACTGTGCCTTTAATAGAGCCATTATACTTGAAGGGGAACTCTACGGAAGTAATACAAGACATAATCATATTCACAAATTAGAGGAGAAAGCGAACTTTTGTAGCAGTGCTTGTAGAAAAGGCCACTCCACCGATCATACGCCTTGAGCATATCAAGTTTCAGACCGCAGAATCCCTGCCTTCCCTGTCTCATGTTTTTCATCTTGTGGAACGCTTCAAAAGTCAATAGGGTGTTATCCGTAATAAGCCTTCCCGGAATAAACGCACTCTGTGGGTGGCCAACATGACCATCCAATAGAGGTTTCAAACGGTTTGCCAATGTCTTAGAAGCAATCTTGTAAAGGATAGTGCAGAGACTAATGGGTCTAAAATCCTTAACGAATTTCACCTCCTTTACTTTTGGGATCAATGTCAAAACAATCTTATTTACCTCTTTGAGAGTAACCTCTCCCTTCCACCAAGATTGAATGTAATGTACTACATCAGAACCAAGAACCGGCCAAAATTTCTGAAAAAAGATAGCGTGCATACCATCAATTCCCGGGGATTTTGTTGGGTACATCTGGAAAAGAGCATATCGAATTTCCTCCGCTGATTGTAGAGCATCCAAATCTGCATTAACAGAGGCAGTAACTCGCGGTAGAATACCTTGAAGATCTTCCTCATGGTTGATAGATAGGCCTGCTCAGTAGAGATCATCATAAAACTGTTGTACTTCATGTTCAATATCTGCATCAGTATCTATCCACCTACCAGAATCTTCAAACAAACCCTTAATGTGATTATTGGTGCGTCGTTGGCTGGCTTTATGGTGAAAATACGGCGTATTCCTATCACCATCCCGTATTGATGTGGTTCGTACTAGGAGGTACCAAAAGGCTTCTTCCTCTCTACATAATCTTTCCAATTCTGTCGAGATGAGTTTACATTGCTCCATTACAATCCCATCAGGAGGTCGATTATGCATCGTTAACAGGTTGCGTTCAAGGTGAGCAATCCGGTTTTTCCTGTCCCTGAACTCCCTATCCGCCCAGAGTTTAAGCTTCCCAACACAAGCGGCAATTTTCTGAATGGGAGAGCCTTGCGCTGAAGCCCAGGAACTGGCCACCAAAGGCTCACAATTTTCGTGGGAGAGCCAAAGAGTTTCAAATCGGAATTGTTTGCTACCACGCCTAGAGTTGCGACATTGCACTTCAGTATTTAAACATAGAAGGGAATGGTCAGAAGAACGGCGTGCAAAAGAGGAAATATGTGCCTCCGGAAAGCGTTGGTACCAATCTGGTGTGTAGAGGCCCCGATCAAGATGCTCCTGAATAACTTGCCTAGGTGCCCGTCCCCGTTGCCATGTATAATAAACCCCAAGCTTCCCAAATCACATAGAGCAAGATCCTCAATAACCTTCCGAAACGACAGCAAATCAGAATCCTAACTAAAGCCCCTCCATTCTTTTCTTCCGGTGAAGCGATCTAATTAAAATCCCCTAATAAACAAACTAGAGAAGTAGAAGATGCTACGAGATTCCTCATCAGAACGTTAGTTCTCCATTTTTGATGTCCCTCCGGGTGACCATAGATTCCAATAAAAGTCCAAGGCAAAGCTTGCGATTCTCCAATAACAGTAGCTTTAATATGATTAGAAGAATATGATGACACCGTAACTGTAATATCGTTCCACCATAATCCCATTCCACCGGAAAGACCAATACTATCCACACAAAGACCCATAGTGTAACCACAACGCCTCATAATGGACTCCTGATCACGATTAGATATTTTTGTTTCCATCAGAAAAATGATGGATGGGCGATCTCTCTGTATCCATGCCTGAAGAGTGGCAATAGTGCTGCGGTTGCCCAGACCGCAATAGTTCCAACCGTATATTTTCATTGTCGTTCGCAGGTGGGGTCATCACCCACTTCCGCTACTTGCAAGAAAGTTGATCCAAGAGAATCATCTTGGACCTTTGGGCGTTTGTTAGGATCAGTATGAGGCATCAGTCCTTCCCTCTTTGAAACAAACTTTCGTTTTCCCACAGTACGGTGATATTGAACAGTTGGCCTTGAGAAAGATGGATCATTGCCATGTTGTCCCACATACTCATTTTCAGGCGTATTTCATGATGTTGTTATGTGTCTCCATGCGAACCAGGTGTAGCATTTCTCCTTCTGAAATAAACAAACCAATGTAGTTCTCTATCTAATTGTCCTTGGTTAGGTCTAAAGAAGCGTTGAACCGGTGTAGCCCTCAGCCATGGGCCAAAGGCATATGGAGGAGATTGTACAGGGGTAGTCGACGAGCACTTCTTGACAACATGGCCCATGAGGCCACATCCAAAGCAAAACACAGGTAGCCGCTCATATTGTAGTGGTAGGCGGACATGACCCTCTCCTAGATCAATTGTAACACAACGTAATAGAGGGAGAAGTATAGGCAGTTCCACCCTGACACGGAGTGTTTGACAGAATTCCATAAAATCACAGTGATCAAGCCTGATAAATGTACCAATGTGATTCCCAAGCATAGTCGCCACGGATAACATCCTATGACGGAGTGGAAGATCAGCGATAATTACCCAAAAGGGTGTGGTAACAAACGACATTGTCGAAGGCCGGGAATCCCCATTCAGTCGGTTCAGGACTAAGAGGTTATCATCGAAACACCCCGGATATAGTGATATTTGACATATAAGTCCTTTATTTGAAAAAAGTTTTTATAATGGTTTTATATATCAGAATTAGAATGGCCGAGATATTTTAGGTTGGTATAAAGTTATTTTTACAGCAATGGATAAATTTAAAGAGGACATTCCCTTTTAGAAGACTAGATTAAAGATATGTATGGATATATTTAAGGATATGATTGTTAATTGGAGAAATAAAATGATTATTATGATGGAGTTGTAGGACGCATGCATATATGTATGGTTTAGAGTTGTGGTTTAAGTAGTTAATGATCGAGTAACGAATGAAGAAAAGTAAGAAGCGGAGAGTTTAGATTAAGAAATAAGGTCTGTTAGAGAAAGTAGAAGGATATATGTGATATGATTTGGTAAGCAGGAAGTTGAGAACATAAGCATTCATGATTCATGAAGGCTTAGACCCAAAAACGTAAATGAAGGATTCATATATAGTGACATAATAAGCATGCATGCGAACACCATTGCTCTTCAACTCCGCACCTCTTAGTTGCTCTTCAACTCCGAAATCGAAATCTGAACCTAAACTTGAACCGGAACCGATATGACTGTCTTAGTGATGACAATTTTATTATGTGATATGTATCCGATGAGTTTTGTTTAATTCCGCATTGATGATTAAAATTATAAATTGACCTGGAATTAATTGTATCAATTAAAATATGATAAATTAATGTGAAGAGAAACTATGTGCTACATGATTTTTTGAAACGCTAAAATGCTAAGGCTTGGACATTGCAAATACAATTATACAAGGATTAAACACACAATCTTTCGTATTAATACCAGATCTTCGTACTAATGCCGCAATTCATAATTATGATTGTGTTTGCTAACCCATTAATATTTACTCCTTCTGATTTTTAATATTTATTATTATAATTTTAAAATTTTAGTCCATGATATTTAGAATGAAAGTTTTCTCATTTATAATCTCTCTTTTTTAAAAAATTGTGTAAAAAAGATGCAAATACGTAGTTTGCTGGAGTACATTGTAAATGTTATAGTATTATCTTTGTCGATTGATTTACCTCATTTACAATATCTATTATTTGAAGATGCTTAACGAATAAATTATAGAAAAGCCATTGTAAAGGGGATATTGACATTTGTATTCTCAATAATACAATTGTCACTTGTACCCTAATTATTATTTTGTCGGATGGACAAACCTTCAAAGGCTAAAAAGCTTAATGTTGCAAATATGTTAGATGAAACAAATTGAGATTGAGTTATCAAAGGATAATGTTTACATTACTATAGCCTATAGGATATATTCATAGAGTACATTAAGGCCCCCGGTTTGGTATTGTATGAGAATTTTTGGAATTTTTTTTAAAGATTATTGGGGATAGAGATTGTTGGGATTATTGTAGATGGAGATTATTAGGGATTGATAAATTTTGTTAATTTTGGGTGTTTGGTATAAGATTATTAAGATAGATTGTTAGGGTATGAAAGGCATAAAAATTAAACAATTTCCTTCAATCTCCTATAATCTTCATTTTTCAAGATTGTTTTTTGGAGTTTATGTTGCAAAAAAAAAAATCTAAATGGAAAATACAATCTTGTATCTGTATCTAATACAAAAAATTATATCCCCGACAATCCCGTTGAAAAGAATCTAAATGAATCCCAATAATACAATACCAAACAGACCCTAACTCACTAGAGATTCAAGATGACACCCACTTTTTTTAACATTAGATTAAAGATCTCTATGTATAAAAAAATCATCATTTTATTTGAATACTTTTCTATATATAATGATTATCTTAAGGCCAACTTTTTTTTTAGGTGGTTAAAGATATTAAGATTTAATGTAAACATTATTTTTATATTGTCTAGAGTTTTGTTATTATATTTGTCCAGTTATTACTTCATGATTTCCGAAAATACGATGCTTCTATTAAATTACCGACTTCGTCTTTTTGGATCACATCACACAATATTTTATAACGTGTTGTAGGATATGAAAATTCCTTGAGAGCCAAAAGAATTATATACTAAAAATTATAATCTTGCATAGCGTAACAATCATAACTACAAAACGGAAACAACAAAATACTATAAATAAATTCTTAGAAAACAAATATTAAACATTATGTGAAACCCAAACCAATTATATACCAAAAACTCATATAAAAACAAATATATAATGAATAAAGAAATTTTAATATGGTGGACCATAACACCAATAACTACATAATAAAAACAACATTATACTAAAAAGAGTAGGTGATTTGATATTAGCAAATCCGAGAAATAAATATCTTATATGCTTACATACCGAAGATATTACAAAAGATTCATACTTGACATAACTATTTATCGACGATCTAGCATAATTTTAATATTGGAACTACCAAAAAATGGATACCACAAATTTATTTCCATGTATATAGTTACCAAGTTAACTTATACATAACCAATATAGGAATACATTACAAAATATGATACCAATACATAATAGAAGAAATAACAAATATCGGAAACATTTTATATTGAAAATATATTAAGTGGAACCATCGTGCTTTTGTTGATATACATGTCATGAAAAAAAGATCTCCTTGAGAAATCAGCACGATGTAAAGTGATATAAGGTTTGCTAGCTCTCAACAACTTATAAACAAGTGTAATTAACAGTCTTCACAAAGAGATTGATATTGTCCTAAGCAAGAAGAGATACATTGACTCCAAAAGTCAAGAGATAATCGGTTGTGTGCGGGAGATCTAAATACACCGTTCTCATGCTGATTATCATAAGAAGAAGAAGAAGAAACAAAGTGGAGGGTTTGTTTATTTCGGATGGCACTTGGTCTGAGGACAGTGAAACTCTAGAGAGGTGTGCAGTTGACTTCTACAAGTAGTTGTATAATATACAAGGAAATAGCCAAGTGGTAGAACAATGAAACCTAGATTGGAGATTCCTGAGTATCACTAAGGAGGTGTGAAAGTAACTTAATGTACAGATTGATACAAATGAAGTTTGGAAAGCGGTAAATCAAATGGTGCGTATAAAGCCCCGGGGTTGGATGGTTTTCAACCTGTTTTCTACCAAAAATGTTGGACATCGTGGGAAGTTCTATAGTGTCTGAAGTGAGAAGATTCTTCTCTCATAAAACCCTTCATGTGGGCTCGATTGACACTTTGATTTGCTTGATTGCTAATTAAGGTTGGAAAACCGGAGGTTATTAGCCAGTTCAAACCCATTGCCCGTTACAATGTCATGTATAAAGTGATTGTTAAGGTTTTAGTACAAAGGATGCAAGGTGTGCATGGAGATCTGATAGGGCCTACTTAAGGAAGTTTTATTCCTGGAAGGATCATTCAAGATAATGTTGTACTCATGTAAGAGATTGTCCATAGTATGAGCAATAAGAAGAATGGGATGCTGCTTAAACTCGATTTAGAGAATGCATACGATAAAATCAAGTGGGACTTTGTGATTGATATCATTGAGCATGTAGGATTTCCGGAAAACTGGAGGTGCATGATCAAAGAATTTATTACTACCAGCAAGATGCAACTGAACAAGAATGGATAGGTTACTGAGCAGTTCTTACCAAAGAATAGCCCGAGGAAAGGGGACCCACTATCCTCATACCTATTTCTGATATGCAGGTTATCAAGAGCTTATACGAGATCCCAAGGGAAAGCGTGAGCATAGGTAAGTCGAAAATTTTGTGAGCCCAAATTTCAATGATGAAGTTAGGAGCAATCTACACTTGATCAATGAAGTAGAAGTAACAACTGACCTCGGTAACTACCTTGAAATGCCGATATTACATGGAAGAGTTAAAGGCTTCAACTTTTGCTTCTTTGATGGAAAAAATCACGAAATGGCTCAATGGTTGGAGGGAAAAACACTTAAGTTTTGGGGGCAGTGTGATACTAACCAAATATGTTCTTGCGGCCATACCAATATACACAATGTCCTCTATTTTACACACAATGTCCTCTATTTTACTGCCTCAGAAAACTTATCAAGACATATACAATGCTTGCAGAAACTTCCTGTGGGGAGCACTCGGGAGGCTAAAAAAATGCACAAGGTCCCTTGGATAGAAGTATGTTAACCAAAAATACATGGTGGTCTAGGGATTGTGCCCATGTAGACCAGAAATAGAGCCCTTATAGGGAAAATGAGCCGGAGACCATGGGCTATGATTATTAAATGCAAGTACGTTAGACAAAATGGAAGGACGACTAGTAGCTCCTCAACGATTTGGAAAGGCTTGTGGAAGGGAATCACATAAATAATCATGGGAGGTTTGAGATGGTTAGTAGGAAATGGAGAAGAGATTAATTTTTGGGAGGACGTATGGCTCACATACACGTCACTGAGAGATTTAGCAAATGCTTAGGTGAGCGAGGAGGCAAAAAATGCATAGTGAAAGACATGTGGGAAGCCAACATAGGATGAAGATGGGAATCACTATCACCGTACCTGAACAACAATAGTATGTTGCAATTGGCAGCAATAAACTTAAACCAAGACTCGAGAAATCATCTTAGCTGACACAGGTCAAGATCGGGACACTATATAGTGAAGTCGGCCATAGAAATGATAGAAGGAGATAGGGAGAGATGCTCCAGTGATCAATGCTTTTTTAAAAGGTTGTGGAAGCTAATGATACAAGAACGAGGTCGACTCTTCTTGTGGCAAGTGATCAAAGAGGGGTGTATGACCAATGTAGAGAGAACTAGAAGACATATTGCTCAAGACGCCAGCTACAAAGGGTGCAATGACCAATCCGAGACTGTCCTACATGCCTTACGAGACTATGCCCATTCCCGTGAAACTTGGAACGCGTTGAAGGCTAATAGAAGAGTAAATGACTTCTTCGGAGTGGACTTGGCCTCGTGGCTACAAGGTAATATCTTATCCCTTAATCGTTATAATGGTGATATCTTGTGGGGCGATGTTTTTGCTACAAGGATATGGTGGATATGAAAGTGGAGAAATGAACTTGCCTTTAATATGTAAAATGGCCGGGAGGAAGACACTTTCATCATAGATAGGACCATGAAATACAACAAAGCTTGGAAGCATATGAACAAAGGTGAAGATCTGAAGTACACGTCTTCACATATGGTCAATTGGGAGCCGTCAAAGGAAAACTGGATCAAGGTCAACACGGATGGTACGATTAAGAGAAATGGCAGTGCTACATCTATAGGTGTAGTAAGAAATTGTAATGGGGAGTGACAAGGTGGTTTTGTGCATAATATTGGAATGTGTAACGTTCTCTCGGCTGAGCGGTGGGGAGTTCTACATGGTCTAAGAATAGCCTGGGAGAAGGGTTACAAGAAGGTAATTATTGAAACTGATTCTAAACTTGCAACCCTTCTCATATGGAAATGCATTCTGCATTGCCAACTCCTCTTTAGCCTCGTACATTAGTTCCAATGCTTCATACAACGAAACTGGAACATCAAGTCAACATGCCTTTCGCTAGGCTAATAATGTCGCGGAATTTCTAGCTAGTTTTGCTTTGAACTTTTAATATCGGAATGCATGTATTGAATGATCCGTCGGAGGGTATAGTGGATCTTATTATTTTTGATGTTAGGGGTCAGACTATCCGATAGATGACTACCTAGCCCATTTCTTTATGAATAAAAACCGCGTCTAGATGCGTGGAGACACAAAACCTTCTTAAACAAACTTTGTCGAATAATTCCAAAAATTACAGAATGAGTATTTAGATATGTTGATTTATTGTTTATCTTAATAATTAGTATTTCCATTTGTGCGAAGTGATGTATGTTGCATAATGCGTCATGGTTTAGTGAAATTAGGTTTTGTTCAAATTGTCATTGCAAATGGGTGCCGTGGTTAGTTCCCTGCGAGCCGATGAATTTTCTGGCGACACTAATTCGTCGCCGTCGATAATTTCTTCCTCCTCTAGTAATCAACCTGATACTCGTATAGCCAAGAAGCCGAGGCTCTCTTGGTTTAGAAAGGCCCGTCAAGTTTTCGGGTCACCGGAGAAAACTTTTTGGAGATTGTATCAGTACCCTCAGACCAAACCTCACCCAAAGAGCCGCGCTGATAGATTTGGATCTGCGTTGAATCGTAGTAAGGAAGCGAGGAGTTGTCCGATCGGGATCGGAGGTGTGTTTGGTGATGCCATGGGAAATTTACTGGGAGTGAGAAGAAAGTGTGGAGTTGCCAGAGAGTCGTATAAATCACCGCATTTGAAGAAGAGATTGGATGAGAGGGAGGAAGCTGTCGATTCTGCACACTTCAGAGAGCCTTTTCTGCCACTTAATGAGGAGGAAAAGGAAGCAGTTGCAAAGGCTTTTTCAAATTCCAATAGGTGTTGTCTTTTTACATTATCCAGTTGAGTTGGCTACTAAATTAGATTTGGATTGTGCTTGTGACATTCTTGATTCTGTCTTGCTAGGAGGAAAGTTCTGGTTTTTCATGAAAGTTCAAACATCGAGATCACTGGACAAGTGTTGCTGTGCTTGAGGCCAAGGGCATGGCTGAATGATGAGGTAACTCCAGATATGATTTAGTAACATTCATGTACAGCTAATTAAAATGTTTTTCCTCCGATCCATGACTGATATTCCAAATTGGTGGCCTATTTTGCAGGTCATTAATTTGTATTTTGAGTTATTGAAAGAGAGGGAGAATAGAGAACCCAAAAAGTTCTTGAGATGTCATTTTTTCAATACATTCTTCTACAACAAGGTTAGTATTACTTCCATTATCTTTTCATCTCTTATGCTGTTGACTTGGCATACTAAACTTTCTAGCAATGCAGTTTTCTTTGCCAAAATCCACAGTTTTGTGTTAAGAGACCATTATAGCTGCTTTTGTTAATTTAAAGGAAGCCATTTCTAGAGCATTAGGGGTTTTCAGGCGTGGATCAATTCTATCTCCAATGCTAAAAGTATGCCAATTGTACCTGTAGTATTTTGTGCTGTGAAATTTCCAAGGTGTATCAACCATTTCAATTTGGATGTAATGTTTGACAAAAACAGAATTCGCTAGTGATTATCCAATATATTGATATGATGTATTTTTTTTCTTTCATTCATTCACTCACACACACATACATATATAATGTACTGTAATATTGTAGTAGATCCCTTTTTATATGTTGATACTGTATTTATCTGTTAATGAAATTTTATGTGTAGATCCTTTTCACGCAGGATGTGCATCTCTTGATTGTTACTTCTATTACTTCTCTTTGTTGCATTTTGCTTTATCAAGTTCTAAGTGCTAATGTTTCTCCTATAGTTCTATGGATATGAACTGTACTGTCATTATATTTTACCATGTGTAAATCTATCCATCACTCTAGCCTATATTGTTCAATTTTCATTTGTGCAGCTTATAGGAGAGGGGAATGGCTATGCCTACAAAAATGTTAGGAGATGGACATCCGATAAGAAATTGGGATATGGCCTGAACAAGTGTGACTTAGTAAGATATTTCCAATTTCTTTTTCTTGCTTTTTTAAGCATTGTAAACATATTTAAAATGTGTTTTTATTCTGATTACAACAAACAATTCAGATATTTGTTCCTATCCATAAAGAGGTACATTGGTGCTTAGGAGTCATCAACAAGAAAGATCGAAAGTTTCAGTACCTTGACTCGCTTGGAGGAAAAGATTCCCAAGTTCTAAAAGTGCTGGTAAGTGCAGGTTTTAGTATTGAATTAGTTTATATTGTAGTCTAGAACTCCTGGTTTTGCAGCTACTGCACAACTGTTTCATATCTTAGTCAAAAGTTTCAGTAGCTTATGATGTAAGGATGACGTATATATTCATATTTACTAAAGTAGAAGACGTAAGGATGACGTATTGCTCTCACTTTGTTTCGCTTATGTGTTGCCTGGAAAACTATCGCCACAAAATTTTTTTTGAATATTTAAACCTTTCACATTGTTTTTCAAAAGATATTAATGGTAGACGTAAAAATTGTTAAAATAAACGTGTTAAGAAATTCATATAAAATGTTCATAAAAGTCTTATCTTAAATTGTTAAAAGATTTAAATATTGAATAAAAGTTAAAATGTTATAGTCTACAGTTTACTGTTTACACTTTAATTGAAAAAGATTGAATGCTTTTTACATTTAATCAATATCATAGAAACACCTGTGCCTTTTTGTACACAATTACTCGAAAAACATTGAATGTGTATACATTTTATCAATATTATAGAAACACCAGTGCAAGGCACAGAAAATAAACTAATATCTATTTATTTATTGGATTTTTTCTCATAATGTCTTGGATATCTAATTTTTATTGCAACTGCAAGACTATCCTTTTTGTTATGCTGTATGTGATATTCTATTTAAGTGGCTTTTGGAGTCAAAGTGACTGTTGGAGAACTACAACTATCGTTGAGCCTAGAGGCTATGAATTTCTTTTTGATATGACGAGGCAGCATAAAATCAGAATCAAGAGTGAAGTCAAAAATTAATTTCTAAATATGTTCAATAATAATGAAAACACTTTTGAGCTTTCATTTTTGGTTTCATTGCAGGCTACATATTTTGTGGATGAAGTGAAGGACAAGTGTGGCCAAGATATCGACGTGACATCATGGGAGCATGAATTCGTGAAAGACCTTCCTCTACAGGAGAACGGGTATGGTGCCTTGTAACTCTCCCATTTTGCACGCCTATGGTTACATGTTGCATTTTTGTTCATTTTAATTCTGCATCTTTATAAGAATGTGCTCTCTTGAATGTAGATTTGACTGTGGTGTATTTATGATAAAATATGCTGATTTCTACAGCAGAGGCATGAAACTCAATTTCAGTCAGGTAAAGTACCAATCCTGCCTAGGGCTGAGCAAGTTAGGTTCGGTTTCCCGAACCGAACCGAAACCGACAATTTCGGTCCAGACCGAACCCGAAACCGACAATTTAGGTTCGGTCTTAGGTCCTTGTTTTAAAAAAAATCGGTTTCGGTTTCGGTTAAAAACCGTAAAACCGACGGTCAAACTGAAAAACCGAATTTTAATTTAAAAAACAAGATTTAAACTTGATGCTTAAATGAAATTGTTATTTTTCTAGCTTTAAATCTTCATACTAAAATTATTAGAAATTTAAACTTTATTGTTTTTATTGTATTCACGAATTTTATGCTATTGGATTTGGATATTTCATTTTTTTAAATATATTTATCGATATTTTTATTTTTATTTTTAGGTCCAAAACCTAAACCGAACCGAAACCGTCCCTAATAGGTTCGGTTTTAGGTTCTAATATTTCACATTTTCGGTTTTAGGTCCAAACCGAAACCGAACCTAATTTTATAGGTTCGGTTTTCGGTCCAAGGTTTTGGGAAAATCGGTTTTAGGTTCAGTTCGGTTTATTGCGGTTCGGTTCGGTTTTGGACCTATGATCACCCCTAATCCTGCCTGGCTTTGTTTAGTTAGTATAATTGGGTCTTACATACTCGGTTATGCTATTTCTCTTATTTTTTATGAATTTACCTTTCACCATAAAAAATATATGATCCAGTTGGTGATCACATAAATAATAAAATGAAGAGCCATTAGCATTTTATGCATTTTTCTAGTCCAAGCAACTCAGGATGATTATTTTTTATTTCTTTAGCTTCTTTCCGAGATGTAATCAACATAGGGTATCCTTTGTTATATGCTTGTAATGTTGGGGATGACGGTCCTTCTAGTATTTTTTATACGGAGCATACAAATGAATTTATGTGCATTTGCAGGAGCACGTGCCAGATTTTCGACTGAGGATAGCAAAGGAGATTCTACAGCTGAGGGTCGATTGACGATACTAACTACGAATTAGGAATGTACTTATGTAGTGAAATATCCTCTTGTATATGGCTGGAACAGTTTCCGCAAATTATTCTTCGACTAGCGGAAATGGACATAAATCAATACATGGTTTCTTCATTGTTTTGTGTACAAGGTTGCGGGAGCTCTGCTTGGTGTATGCCTAAACTATCAAATAACTAAATAGTACAAATTTGCAAGTTTAAAGATTTCTTATTACTAGTGTGTTGCTGCATAACTTTTGAGGTTTGATCAACATTAGTTGCAGGCAAGTATTCATTAGACTTGTAAGATATAATAGATTGAGGCAGAGAAAAATATATATTTCCAAATGATGTCATCTCAATTGAAGTAGACCAAAAATCCACTTCTACACCAACTCTAATTAAATACACATTTGAATCGAACTTTACCATAAATTTATTTCCAAACGATGTTGTAGAATAAAATTTCAAAATGATGTTGGTAAACTCAGAATGTTTTCGAAACAAAACATAACCGGATCTAGAGCGATATGGTGTTTAAAACGCAAGAACACATAAAATAGTTGGTGACGCGGTTCGATTGAAAGATCTACTCAGCCAACCCAATCCACTAAGAACTACATATATGAACAAAGCTTACGGAAAGCGTAAAAATTCAAGAATCGTAAATGATCTTCAAAAATAAAGTGTAAAAAGGAACGAAGAAGAAGACAAGAAACAAAGAAGCAATCATTTGTAAATTTCCTTAGAAATGTAACCAAGTTTCTAGTGAAGCGAGTTGTAGATGAAGAAGAGGATATCGGGAAGAGATTTCCGGCGAAGCACTCGGCTTAGAGCTCTCACTCTCTTTTTTTCCTCTCAGATTCTCTCGTAGAGGAATTTACGGTTTCAGACGAGGAGAGTGTTTAGCGACATTGGGGTTTAGCAGTGCAGTAGAGAGCTTAAGTATCTGGCAAACTTGAGTCAACTCAACAACGATGTGTTTCATGTTTTAGATAAACATGTGTATGAATAAGAAAAATGAGAAGAAACACTATGTACGATGGAAGACCCTTTCTAAGGCTTACCACCATCAGGGTTAACTTTCACCGGCATAAACATGTCACCATCACACCACCCCTAATCTATGAAAAAAAATATTTCACCATTTATTTTGTTTGACTTTTCAAGAGAAGTTCTCCCAAAGTGATTTTTCCTCTTTACTTCTAAGCTTAAATAAAAGTGCAAGATAGGATGAACACTTTCTCATTGTTGGAGTTCCTTTCAAATATAAACTCAAAGTCATTTATTTTAACCCCTGCATAAAAGAATGATTTTTCTTTTGTTTGCAAACAACAACATAGACTTGTCCTCCAATGTTGCTCTTTTGACACGGATTTGAGTCTCGAGGGGCATTTGTCCTCTATTCGTTGTGATCCCGATTACTCTCTCATAATCATATGTTGTTTAAAACACCAACTTTCCTGGCTATTTTCATAACCTTGAAACACTATTGCCTTAGGCCTTGACCCCAAGATTTCCAAGATCCCCATCTCGATGTTCGCCATCCATGACTTTGTCGGCTACACCGAGTTGTTGGTGAAGCCTAATATGTTTGATTGGATGCATCCTCTTAAGGCAAAACCCACCACCACATCTGATGCGCCCTTGGATGCTCCTCTTACGTTGACCGTAGACGATGAGGACGAGGCTTTGAGGGTTCGCTCAGATGGACCGCTCACCCGATCCCGAGCCAAGGCCATTGCCCGAGCCACCAGATCCATCATCGTCCGCACCACTTCGTCACTTGGACCAGTCGCCGGTATGCCGTGT
The DNA here is from genome assembly GCA_002319775.1 of Fagopyrum tataricum. NCBI lineage: Eukaryota > Viridiplantae > Streptophyta > Magnoliopsida > Caryophyllales > Polygonaceae > Fagopyrum > Fagopyrum tataricum. The sequence continues at coordinate 29,418,014 of CM008280.1, forward strand.
CTCTACACCACCATGGAGTAGGCTACCGGTCCCGTCCACGCTTTTACTTTCGGACTATATTTTGCATGTTTTCCTTTTATGTAATAAAAGGGATATTCCTTATAGAATATTCCCTTTGATCTTATCTTTTAGGGTTTTTCCCTTGTTGGGCTTTTCGTATGTATTTTTGTTTGGCCCGTTGGCCCATAGGTGGGCAAGACTCTCTATATAAGGGACCTCTTGCCTCACTTATTTTCCATGTTCAATTTTACTAAGTTTTTGAAAAGATTTTCCTCTTACTTAGCTTGGGCATCAAACCTCCCGTCTACCTCTCAAATTTCTTCCTTGGATCTCGTCTTTGATCCAAGAAATCCATACTCGAGGATTATTCTTTAGAACCAACTTTCAATCTCATCAAACGGTTTATTCGATCTCTCTAGATCGAATCAACCCTTGTTTCTTCATCGCTTCCGCCCCTTTGGATCTGAATCGAAACAACGCCGCACAAAGAATCAAGGAGTAGTTGGAGCTTTGCTGGATCTAGATCCGAAAGTTATCCTTGGTTACCTCCAATGACGCATCAAATTGGCATCAGAGCAAAGGGATCAAAGCTAAGTTCCCTTTACTCTTGTTTTTGTGCGTTATTATCTTCAACCTATTTAGCCTTTTGTTCATGATGTTCTTCTTTTGTTCATGATGTTCTTCGTTTGTTTATGATGTTCTTCATTTGTTCTTCATGATCTTCATGTTGTTCATCATGTTCATCCATTTTTCCTGAATTTTTTCTTTCTTTCTTTTGATCAATTTGAAAAACAAAAAAAGGAGATATTTGGTTTGCATTCAAACCAATTATCAAACCCGTCTTTTTCTTAAACCGACCCAATCCGACAATTTTATTAATTAATTTCACCAAATTTCTTGGGGTATTTTTTTGTTAACGAAAATTCGGATATCTCGCATTTGATATTCCAAGAAAAGCAAAAAAAACTCTTCATCAATACGGATTTGTGTTCAAAAAAAAAACAAAACAAAAGTGTTGCTCAAAACGTTTCAAAGAAACGAAACACAAAAGTGAAAAGACGTCCGGCAAACCGGTCCATCCGAAAAATCGGATTTTACAAAACGGTCAAAGACCGAAAGCAAGCAAAGCTTTCCGACTGAACAATCCGTCCATCTTCCACCTCTCCATTTTCTTACATACGTTTGCAAAATATCACTTGTTTATTTGTGTGTAATTGGTTCAATTTTGTTGGATTTGCCTTACTTGCCTAACCGCCAAACGGCCTTCCCCAAAGTAGAACCCGATAACGCACTTGAACTTGGGTAAAGTTGACTTAACTTGTCACCTTGCTCATTTGATTGCGTGCAATTGTGTGCTGATTTGGAGCAATGACTAATGTTGAATTGGAAACTTCTCAGGATTCTGGTCTACAAGAGTCCAATGAACCTTTGGCTCAAGAAAATGCTTCGTTGTCCCTCGAAAATGACTCCATAAGGCAGGAATTGGAAGCGCTTAAGGCTCTACGGCTTGCCCAACGTCCCACCCCAACAATTCCGATTGAGACCTTGGTCAATGCTTCCACATCCGATGCACAACGGAAAGGCAAGGGAATTTTAGGAGCCGGACCATCAAACGGTCCCCGGCTTGCGTCCGTCATTGAATGCCAACGTCCCTTACCTCTTGACGGAAATGAGTCCCATGAAGAGGACGAAGAATTCCCCGACCCGACTCAAGATGACTTTCTCATGGTCGATACGGAAAATCGGCACAAGCATTATGAGCCTCAACACCAACGGTATGTCCCTTCTCCACCTCCACCTAGTGTGCCCCGCACCGACCGTCGAGCCCGGGAAGAGACCCGGTACCTTCCCGACTCGACCAACAATCATGGTCGTGAAAATGATCATTCCGGACGTCGTCGCCAACGGTCAACCCGGCAACTGACGACCCTTGATTTTGATGAGTATGATGAGAAAAACGATTTCAACGAGTTCTCCGGTGATGAGTCCGACTTGGAACGGGTGGCACATGACCATCCATGGCACCCACCCATCATGGACCCTTATGAGAACCAAGACCGAGGTGAAGAATGGTTGCCTCCCCCAAACTCACCTAAGCATGAACCACCCGTTCATGGGCGCCACCGACGTCAAGGCGGCCACCGGCGAGCCCGTGCCGATGATGCCTACATTCCACCGCCCCGCCCGGACCCCTACCGCGCTCGTAGGGAAGGTAAGGTTAAATTCCCTATCTTTCATGGTGAATATGATCCGTGTGTTTTTCTTGATTGGCGCAGGATATGAAACGAGCCTTGAAACATTGTCATTATGAGGATGAATACGAGAAAATCGAGGCGGCAACTCTTTACTTTGAAGGAAATGCCAAGTCTTGGTGGAACCGGTATGAGATCACCCGTGAAAGGCGAGGATGGGCACCGGTTGCGACCCTTGAGCAATTGATCTATGTCATGACCAAGAAGTACGTGCCTGAGGACTTCAAGAATGATATGCGGTTGCAAATTGCCGAGTTCAAACAAGGCAACCTCACCCCGGTGGCTTACTTGGCCAAACTCGAGGACATGCACATTAAGGCCGGCGTCTCGGCCTCTCCCTCCGCCCTTCGCACCAAATTCATGAGTGGGCTTAATGCTTCCATTCGGCGCCCGCTTGAGATTGTGCCATATAAGGATTTGGGGGCATTGTGCCATGCCGCCAAGAAGCTCTACAAGCAACAACTTGAGACGCCTCGGTATTCAAGGTATAATTCTTCATCGAGTCAATATCCTCATTCTTCTAACACACGTACTCGAGATGTGCCTAGTTCTCCAGATGCCGATGCTTCCAAAGGAGCCCAACGGACGGGTCAATCCAATAGGCAAGCGGGTAATGAGAGGGCACCAAACCGTGGGCCCACGGCCCCGGCGCCTCCCGCTAGAGGTCAACAAGGACCTTCACCGGCGGCTCGCCCAAGAGAGCCCGTGTGCTACAAGTGTAGCGGTTTTGGTCACGTGCAACGTGATTGTCCAAACACCAAACGGGTTTTGTTTGCCGACCCAGCATATTTCGAGGACGAAGATGATCATCAAGATGGCGATATCATCATTGAGGATGACCAAGACGCCGACCCGGAATTTGGAATGGAACAATGTGACGACCAGCTTGCTTGCGCCCCAGCACAACCCGGTAAATTCGCTCTTGTTTCTCGTTGTATTTTGGCTATTAAAGAATTTATTCCTATTGATCAACGCGAGAATCTCTTCCACTCTCGTTGCTTGGTCAATAATACGAGCCTTTCTCTCATTGTTGACGGGGGTTCTTGTTGCAATATTGTCAACGAACGAGTGGTAAAACACTTCAAGTTGCCTACAACCCCCCACCCAACACCTTACGGACTCCAATGGATTTCCGATAAGGCGTGTGACACCGTCACACAACAAGCTTGAGTGACGTTTTCTATTGGCGCCTATGTTGATAAGGTTCTTTGTGATGTTATCAAGATGGACGCCACACATGTCCTATTAGGACGACCATGGCAATTCGATCGCCGAACATTTCATGATGGTTATCTTAACCGGTACATGTTCCAATATAATGGAAAACGGGTCACACTTTTGCCTATGACTCCGCACAAAATTTTGGTTGACTATGCGGAACGGAAGAGGCAACAATCTATAGATGAGTCCGCTACGGCAAAATCGGACCCTCCTCGGAGTTCCGATGTTGTAGGTGCTAGTACTTCTAAATCCTGGAACACCGCCCCTCTTGTCCATGCTACCGAGTCCAAAGGAAGTAAAGGCCGCATCGTTCCTACGAGCGCACCCTTGCCATCTTCGGACCCCGTAATTCAAGGACGGTGTGAACCGAGGATACTCTTAGCTCGCCGGCATGATTTGCAACCGGTCATGGAAGGCAAGTTTCCATGTTTCTTGCTTGTTCCGTTTTGTTTATCTACTTCTCATGACCCGAGTAATGTGCCACACGAGGTGTCTTTGTTGTTGTCCGTATTTCAGGATATTATGCCCAAAGACCTACCACCCGGCTTGCCACCAATCCGAGGGATTGAACACCAAATTGACTTTGTGCCCGGTGCTTCTTTACCAAACCGTGCCGCGTATCGAGCAAGTCCGGCTGAGACGAAGGAGCTACAACGTCAAGTGCAAGAGCTCCTAGACCGGGGACATGTGCGTGAATCCTTATCACCATGTGCCGTCCCGGTCATATTAGTGCCAAAGAAATATGGATCATGGCGGATGTGTGTTGATTGTCGTGTCATCAACCAAATCACCGTTAAATACCGCCTCCCGATCCCGCGCCTTGATGACATGTTGGATGAGCTCCACGGCGCCACCATTTTCTCCAAAATTGATCTCCGGAGCGGTTACCACCAAATCCGGATGGCCGAAGGTGACGAGTGGAAGACGGCGTTCAAGACGAAGTATGGACTCTATGAATGGCTTGTCATGCCATTTGGCCTCTCCAACGCCCCATCCACCTTCATGCGCCTCATGAACCATGTCTTGCGCCGATTCTTGGGTATATTTGTCGTTGTTTATTTCGATGATATTTTGGTGTTTATTACGTCTTTGGAGGATCACATCAAGCACCTTCGCCAAGTGCTCGAGTGCCTTAGACAAGAGCAATTGTATGTCAACTTTGAAAAATGCGTCTTTTGTTCGGACACCACTATCTTTCTTGGCTATGTCGTGTCTAAGGACGGACTACGAGTAGACGAATCTAAAGTTCGTGCTATTCGGGAGTGGCCTACTCCTACTACGGTCACCATGGTCCGAGCCTTTCTCGGCTTAGCGGGTTTCTACCGGCGCTTTGTCAAGGACTTTAGCACGGTAGCAGCACCGCTCCATGAGCTTACTACCAAGGGTGTCACGTTTGAGTGGCATGATATCCATGCTCGAGCGTTTGATGCGCTCAAAGACCGCCTTTGTAATGCACCATTACTCCAACTCCCAAACTTTTCGAAAACTTTCGAGGCGGAGTGTGATACATCAAATGTGGGCATTGGAGGAGTTCTCTTACAAGAGACTCGTCCAATTGCCTACTTTAGTGAAAAACTCTCCGGTCCTTCGCTCAACTACCCCACATATGACAAAGAACTATATGCTCTAGTTCGTTTTCTTAAGACATGGCAACATTACTTGTGGCCGAAGGAGTTCGTGATTCATTCGGATCATGCGGCTCTTTCGTATCTCAAGAGTCAAACAAATCTAAGTCGGCGCCATGCTAGTTGGGTAGAGTTTTTAGAGACCTTTCCTTATGTCATTCGGCATAAGAAAGGCAAGGAGAATGTGGTAGCCGATGCCCTTTCTTGCCGGTATGCCCTTCTTGTGTATATGGACGCCAAGATACATAAGAGTTATATGCCACGGATCTTGACTTCAAGGACATATGGGCACAATGCCTCGACCTCCAAGAGCACGAGTCTTTCTTTATTAACGATGGTTATCTTTTCCGAGCGGGAAAACTTTGCATTCCGCGCTCATCTATACGCCATTTGTTGATCAAGGAAGCTCATGAGGGCCGTGGTCACTTCGGTGCTACCAAGACCCTTTCCGCTCTCCAAGAGCATTTATTTTGGCCCCGGATGCGTATGCATGTGACACGGTTTTTCAAGGGTTGCATCACATGTCATCATGCAAAGTCGCGCCAAGGCCCGTATAGAATGTATTCTCCTTTGCCTATACCAATGGGACCTTGGGAGGATTTATCCATGGACTTTGTGGTCGGGTTGCCTATGTCAAAACGAGGTAAAGACTCCATTTTTGTGGTAGTCGATTGCTTCTCCAAAATGGCTCATTTCATTGCATGTAAGAGCACCCAAAATGCTAGTGAAGTTGCCAATGTGGTGCGCTTACATGGGATACCCCGTTCTATCGTTAGTGATCGGGACGTGAAATTCGTGAGTCACTTTTGGAGAACGCTTTGGGGAAAACTTGGAACCAACTTGTTGTTTTCAAGTAGTTATCACCCCCAAACCGATGGTCAAACGGAGGTGACCAATCGGACTCTTGGTGCTCTACTTAGAGCCACCACTAGGACCAACCCACGTAGGTGGGAGGACTTACTTTCTATTGTGGAGTTTTCGTATAACAGGTCTAGGCACAAGACAACTAAATTGTCCCCATTTGAAGTTGTCTACGGCCTTAATCCACACACCCCGTTGGACTTCACTCCCCACCCGCTCAAGGACGGAGAACACATCATCGCCGCAAGCCGAGCCGCCCAAATCATTGAGCTTCATGAGAGGACTAGGACACAACTTGAACGTCGTGCCGCCCAACTTGCCGGACAACGCAACAAGGGCCGCCGCGACATCTCTTTTGAGCCCGGTGATCTTGTTTGGCTCCACCTAAGGAAGGAGCGTTTTCCAACTCGCTGCATGAGCAAGCTTTCGGACCGTGGTGATGGCCCATTCCGCATCTTAGCCCGCCATGGCCCGAATGCATACAAGTTAGAGCTTCCGGATTCCTACGGAGTACACCCGACGTTCAACGTCAAGGACCTTGCCCCTTATGTTGAGCCCCTCTTTGACGATGGTGAAACGGGGACGTTTCACAGCCAAGATGGGGGGACTGATGTGCCCTTGAATGCTCCTCTTACGTTGACCGTAGACGATGAGGACGAGGCTTTGAGGGGTCGCTCAGATGGACCGCTCAACCGATCCCGAGCCAAGGCCATTGCCCGAGCCACCGGATCCATCATCGCCCGCACACTTCGTCACTTGGACCAGTCGCCGGTATGCCGTGTCTCTACACCACCATGGCATAGGCTACCGGTCCCGTCCACGCTTTTACTTTCGGACTATATTTTGCATGTTTTCCTTTTATGTAATAAAAGGGATATTCCTTATAGAATATTTCCTTTGATCTTATCTTTTAGGGTTTTTCCCTTGTTGGGCTTTTCGTATGTATGTTTGTTTGGCCCGTTGGCCCATTGGTGGGCAAGACTCTCTATATAAGGGACCTCTTGCCTCACTTATTTTCCATATTCAATTTTACTAAGTTTTTGAGAAAATTTTCCTCTTACTTATCTTGGGCATCAAACCTCCTGTCTACCTCTCAAATTTCTTCCTTGGATCTCGTCTTTGATCCAAGAAATCCATACTCGAGGATTCTTCTTTAGAATCAACTTTCAATCTCATCAAACGGTTTATTCGATCTCTCTAGATCGAATCAACCCTTGTTTCTTCATCGCTTCCGCCCCTTTGGATCTGAATCGAAACAACGCCACACAAAGAATCAAGGAGTAGTTGGAGCTTTGCTGGATCTAGATCCGAAAGTTATCCTTGGTTACCTCCAAGGACGCATCAGCTAAAATTTGTCAATTTCCCTAGATGCATCCAGAAGTTGAGATCTTTCCTTCTTTTCTATTGATGAAGATGTCTCAAGCTCAAGAGTATCATCCCTTTCCTTATTCCTTTGCTCCTTGGAGCTTGCAAGTGACTTTGGTTCTGTAACTCGGTCCGAGTAAGTATTTTTGGGGGTGACTTGGTTGAATCAACCATGTCAACTCATCTATGGCTTTTGGACATGAGTTTCTGTATAGCCTTGGGAAAAAAATGAGCAATACACTGACTAACTTTCTACAATCGGCAACGTTTGGTGGATAGGATTTTTTCCCTCTTTCTTGGACGTTTCACTCCAAGTATATATATAAAAAAAAGTAAAAAACCAAAAAAAGAAGAACAAAAAGTATCACCCCTTTCCTTATGTCTTTGCTCCTTGGAGCTTGGAAGTGACTTTGGTTCTATAATCGGTCCGAGTAAGTATTTTTGTGAGGACTTGGTTGAATCAACCATGTCAACTCATCCATGGCTTTTGGACATGAGTTTTGTATAGCCTTGTTGAAAAAAATGAGCAATACACTTACTAACTTTCTACAATCGATAGCGTTTGGTGAATAGGGTTTTTTCCCTCTCCCTTGCGCGTTTCACTCCAAGTATATATAAAAAAAAAAGTTGCAAACCAAAAAAGGAAGAAGAAAAAGTATCACCCCTTTCCTTATTCCTTTGCTCCTTGGAGCTTGTAAGTGACTTTGGTTCTATAACTCGGTCTGAGTAAGTATTTTTGGGGGTGATTTGGTTGAATCAACCATGTCAACTCATTCATGGCTTTTGAAAATGAGTTATGTATAGCCTTGTGAAAAAAATTGAGCAATACGCTAACTAACTTTCTACAATCGGCAGTGTTTGGTGGATAGGGTTTTCTCCCTCTCCCTTGCGCGTTTTACTCCACGTAAAAAAAGAAAAAGAAAAAAAGAAGTAGCAAACCAGAAAAGGAAGAACAAAAAGTATCGCCCTTTTTCTTATTTCTTTGCTCCTTGGAGCTTGCAAGTGACTTTGGTTCTATAACTTGATCTGAGTAAGTATTTTTGTGGACGACTTGGTAGAATCAACCATGTCAACTCATCCAATTTGGACATGAGTTGGTATAACCTTATGAAAAAAATGAGCAATATGCTGACTAACTTTTTTCAATTGGCAGCGTTCGGTGGCTAGGGTTTTCTCCCTCTTTCTTGGGCGTTTCACTCCACATAAAAAAAAAAAGTAGCAAAAAAAAAAAAAAAGGAAGAACAAAAAGTATCAAACAATAGGTCAATTGTTCAGTTTTATCCAAACCAATCTTTGTCTTCAAAGGGGAAATAAATTATTTTGGTAAAAAAGAAGATAAAAAAAGATTAAAAAAAAATAACAAAGTTTTAAAATTCAATTAATATGGGTATTGAAAACAAAAGGAAAAGGAAATGAAAGCAAACAATTAAAGGTTACGTCAACAAGACTAACGTATATAATCCAATCCACCGGAATTATGAATATAAACAAACTCCTATTTTAGGAATACTTTATGCTTCTCTTCAATCTCTTTTTTAAAGTTATTCACTTGTACTTGCCAAGTGTTATGTGTTGTACAATGATCTCTTCCGAGTTTTGAGCAAGTTTTATTGGTAACCGTTCGAGTTGTTTGTCTTGGAGGGGTCGTGGATTTGTGATCGACTGTTGAATCATTAGGCGGTGTTTCGATCCATTAGACTACAAAAAGACATTTTCACCGATCATAATTAGATTTATTAGGATATTTGTAAAAATTGTCGCTTATTATGATTGTGAGATTTGGAAAGTGGATGTCAAAACCTCTTCTTTTTTTTGATTTTGAGTATGTTTTATAGACTTTTATAATACTTATATGTTGAGTGTTTATGTTTGATTTTATGATATATGATATTCATAGTTATTTAAATAATGTTTTGATCGATATTAAATAATACGTCCAAATAATTCGTGATTATCAAATGGGATCATCTCAAGTGTTTTGATTTTCGAAACAACATTAAGTGGAATGCAATTATGAATTATCGCGAGTTTATAGTCTAAAATCACCATCAAAGACATACGTGATATTATTAACGACAATGTTGTATGTTGGGTGATAGTGACTGGTCTCATGGGCTATAGAGACATGGAGATGTCTAATCATCTACATATATGTTTATGAATGATACAAGTATCACCTTAAGACTCTCTAAAAGGGATTGTAGAGTTGTAAGTTAAATCATTTTTAGTCATTCCTTAAATATGAGTATGTTATGATCTCTCTTGAGATTTGATATGTCTTTGAGATTTCTTTTCGTGAAATGGAGTTATAAAAGTAGTTGTTGGGATTGTCAAAAATTGAGCAAGAGCCATTGTCATCTAAGACTTGAGAAGTCTTCATTCTTCATCCATATTGTGATGCATTGAAGAGGATTGGTGTCTAGGTCACTTCAAGAGCAAGAACTAGAAATGCATGACTATGTTCGGATGAATTATTTATAATCATTTATTTAATTAATTGTTCAAACTTAGAGTTCAAGAAACATATTTGATTATAGATATAAATGTCATCATATCATCAAATAATTCATTAAGATACACATGTATCTTATATTGTACACTTGTTTATTTAAGAACATGTGGGATATTGGAGGAATTATGCCCTTTATTTATAATGTTCAACGACTAAACATGAAATATGATATATAATCCGGTTATTTTAAGAGTCGTAGTACTTTGAGTTGATGAAATAGATCAACGAAAATGATGATTAATTAATATTGAAATATATGTTATATAAATATAATTTAACAAATTTCATTTATTTATGAAATAACTAATTAGAGAGTTTATTGATGGATGTTAATTAGGAGAGTTAAAGACTCATAAGGTTTTATATATTTAAAAGAAATTTACAAATTACTTATATATAAATGTTATATATATTACTAATTTGATGACTCACCCTCTCAAGTTTAAACATTCTATAATCTTTTCAAAAGCTCTAGTGTTATCTCAAAAGTGAGAAACTAAAAGAGGCAATTATTACCTTCATGTACTACTAGAAGCAATTTGATTGCTTTTTTTTTTTCTTTAATATTTTTTATCTTCGTTCTAAAAGTCGAAGGTAAATAATATCTTGATATTGAAATCGTGTGGACCAAGTAGAGAAGATTACTTTATGCTAAAGACAAGAGGTGCAAATTCATATGACGATGAGTTCGTGAAAATGTAAGAAAAATTGACATTTATGGCGCAACATCTTTTCGTATCATAAGATTAGAAGTGATATTCTTTAAAGTCTATATGCAAGTATTATTGACCGGAACTAACATTTAGTTTTTGACAATATGTGAAAACACAAACAAATTTTATTATTACAGAAATACGCCCCAACGATGGACACATTTATATACTAATGTACGTTAAACAAAGGCAGTGAATACAATAATTGTAATGACAGAATGGTAGAGTTAATTATGATATTCGGATTTGGTCGGAGACGGACACTTTTGAAGGTACAGAAGATGAAGCATCAAAACTCCGAGCACTGAACCTACAGTGGGTGCGACGAGGTACACCCAAATGTGTTTGAACTTCCATGCGACGATGGCCGGCCCTAGCGACCTTGCCGGGTTCAATGATCCACCCGAGAAGGGTCTGTGTAAATGTTAATTACAATCTTAATTTAATTATATAGATATAACGATGAACCCATATAAATTCTTTATACATAATCCCAATTCCGTATACAAATTCCAAAATTAGGGGTTCAAATTTGCATTCGGGTCCAAAATAGAAGTTGGTTTCAAACCGATACCAAACTGCTAAATTCCGTATCCGGTGTCCAAAGCCAAAAACGTTTCTAGAAAACAAAAATAATGAATTTCGCATTTAGATCCCTAAGCCATAAAAGTTTCAGGAAAAAAAAAACTCGTTTTTCATTTTGGCTCAAACACAAAATTGTTCTAGTTTTGGCGCCTAAATGCGGAATTGCTCTACTTTCGGTTTCAAAATCCATGTACGGAATTAAATAACACGTTTCGGTTCCAAATGACTTCCATTTCAAAATCCATATATGAAATTAAACAGAAAAAATGAAATAATTTAACACCGAAAATACAAAAATAGTACTTTTTAAATTACTTTATATGGGTACGTCTAATACCCATATATGTGACATACTTACCCAGTCATAAGTACTGCGAGCATAACGGATATTCCCATCACAATTCCTAGTAGTTGACCCACCTGCAAATGAAACAAGCTAATAATTTAAGTTTTACTCAAAATTGCAAAACTATTTTTAAATATCAAAATATGATTTTGATTTTTTTTTTTCAAAATTCTTTTGACAGTTTTAAAATGAAGAGGTGCACGTCTAATGATCTTACTCATATATATTCACGAAATTTCATTATAAAATCAATCGATAACCGAAGGAATACTCATTAAATATATTTATATACAATACGCACGGCTTTTTCGTTTTTGGCCATAGATGCTGCAAGGAAGGTGACGATGAACGTAGCCAAAACCTCGGCCCAGAAAGCAGCCGCCCAACCACGATAGGGCACCGTCAGCATCGCCTCCGGTTTCAATCCGTACACTACCTTCCCTACCAACGTTGCTAGCGCGGACCCAGCCACTTGCCCCAACACGTAGAAAGGAACCTTCACAACCATATCAATGTTATATATTTTTAGCTTTCATATTATTTAATTTCATACATAAATATTACTCAACCATAGATACATTGTATGGAGTTTACAAAATGAGGAGATGTCCGAACGATGACTCGTAGATAGACATGGGCTGACCCAAACCTAAACCGCCGAACCGGCGGTTTTCGAACCGGCTCAAACAGCCGGTTTGGCCAAACCGGCGGTTTAGGTTTGGCCGGTTTAGGTTTGGGCCGGTTCAAGGTTTAGGTTTAGGTTTATGAAAATAAAAAACCTAAACCGCCGGTTTGAACCGGCCCAAACCGTCGGTTCAAACCGACGGTTTTGATGGTAAATAGGTTTTTTTTTTTTTTAAAAAAAAAAACTTTAAAACCGACGGTTTGGTTGGTTAAACCATCGGTTTCCTGTTTTTTAATTTTTTTTTTATAAAAAAATTCATCCCTACGGTTTTACTACCAAACCGTCGGTTAAACCGACGGTTTGAGCTTTAGGCCGGTTTTTCAATTTTTTTTATTTTTATTTATAAAACCGTCGCTAAACCGGCAAACCAACGCCGGTTTTGGGCTTCCCGATTTGGGTTTAGGTTTGGCCTTTGGGCCAAACCTAAACCGCCGGTTTGTAAACCTAAACCGTCGGTTTAGGTTTACAGCCCAACACTACTCGTAGAGCATGGATCATGAGTTTAATGACTTAGATATGTGGACCAATTAGAAGAAATAAATATTTCGCGATAAAAAAAAGAAGGTATATTTAAACACTAATATTAAGTTTACATATTATCATATTGTCGATGTGAGGCATTTTCACACAACTCAACAACTAGCACCGTGAAAAAGCAACACGATAACAAGTTAAGAGACAACCATAACTTTTTTTGTAGGACATTAACAGATGACGATTTGCAAGAAAAGCAACGGGAGCAGAAATTCATAGTCGTTTCACATATGAACATAATTCATAAAAGCATGTATGAATATCTTTCGCTAGAAGACTATGTGTCATATATTTTACTTTGTGAAATCTTGTTAGGAAAGTATATTATGTGAATAATTTACTATTTAAATATATTTTTTATTTATTAGACCTTTCTAAAAACTTTAGTCGTTTCACATATGGACATAATTCATAAAAGCACGTGTGAATATCTTTCTCGTCAAAGACTATGTGTCATATATTTTACTTGAAATCTTGTTAGGAAAGTATATTATGTGAATATTTTAATTGTTTAAATATAACCTTCATTATTCGACCCTTTTAAAAACTTTTTTTGTTTGTGATTGTAAAACTAACCTTTGCATTGCAAGGAATATGGACGATTGATTACAACTATTTTAGCGTTTTTTTACTCTTATTCTTAGTTATCTATTGAACATATGAGTTAGATTTGTATATGATGGTAAATTTTCTACACTTTGTTGTTTTGGAGATCTACTAGTATTTTTATGGCAATGTAAATAATCTAGTTCATTCAGAGCAAGGTGGAGCTGTCTTCAGAGGAATGTATACCAGGTTAATGTACTTCTTCATGTAGTTAAGGAAGTTCAAATCAAAACGGAATTGATTGAGAGTTGAGAGTCAAAAAAAGCTCGAAGTATGTTCTTAGTTGAGTTGGCCAACACCTTCGGTCTAGTCGAATGACACACGTGTGATGATCATGTGACCCTTACTTGCATTGTGCTTGGCACCTAATTAAGTCCAACTCTTGCCTTTGATCGAGTCGAACATTGTAAGTTATAGAAGATTGGAAAATCTATCATCCTCTCAATTTTCCCATATCTTCCCTTAAAGATAATGTTAGTCGGAAAATATGGTTAGACTTATTAGATTTGTTTTTTTCCACTAAAGATAGGGTTAGTAGGATTAACATCAACCCTATAATTATGTTTTTTCGAACAATAGGTTAATTATCCAATGATATACCTTCATATACAATAAACTTCCCTTTACGATTGACTTGATCGACCATACTGATCGCCTCGATGTATTGCATATTTTTAGGGTCCGGAAAGCCCAGCCTTGAATGATTTATCTATCTATCTATCTATATAATGGTAGTTCACGGTTTATGTATTGCGAGATGTGAAAGTTGTGTAAATTTATGCCTTATTATCCTACAACATGCGAGAGTTGCGTAGGGTTGTTTCTTTCATAACATGACTATATATGATTTTGGATATGAATAATCGTTGATTAATATTGATTATGTATTATTGTGATTATCTAGATTTTAGAATTTTTTTTATCATCCATCTATAATCGTTGCTATTTCATGATTTCTATTGATATGGATCACATAAAAAAAAAAAACAAGTTTCTTTCATTAAATATTTCTACTAAGTCGGATCAATCGACTCGACCACCTGTGTTTTCTTCTTTATTTTTTCTTTGTTATGATTCTACTCTATCCGCAACTTATTTTTCTTGATCGAGTCGACATCCCGTCTCAGTCGGCTCGATCCTTCTCTTTTTTTTATGTTTTTTTCCTTCCTATTTTAGTTTTATTTTGAAATTTACCTTTAATCAATAAAATCATCACACACTTCCTAGTGTTTGATTATGACCCTATATTACAATTTGATCGTGTAATTATTTATGGCATCTATGGCTTACATTTCAAGCCTCATAAAAGATCCTTGATTTGAGACCATCTCAACTACTACCTACATGACCAATCACAAGAGCTCAAGCAAAACGAAATGAAGAGCAACTAGGAAAAGGATGCATGAGCTAGATAATTGCTATAGCAAGGTGGAAGCATTAGAAGGAAGTTCGAGGATAGTGATGCATGCACGTTCAGCCACGTGGCCAGCCAGGAGCTCACATATGCATGCGTGTGGAGAGGGAATCAAATTAAGGAAATTGTGGCTAAATTGTTTTTAAATTAGATCTTATTTTCAGCCCATAAAAGGCCAATTTTACTCATGAGTTTTGTATTAAATAGCTTTTATTTCTTGGGATTTTTAAGTTAGATGTCCAAACCGTGTTTTAATTAAAACCCTAACTAGTAGGATTTCGATCCAATATTTATATAAGGCACAAAGATAACACGTTTTAGTCACCCATTCATTAATCAAAATTCAAATACTTTTCAGTATTTCTTTGCATGTGGAATCATGTGTCTTCATGTGAAGGGGAGAGTGAACAAGTGGATTCTTGTTTGAGAGTGAGTGAATTCTCGTTCGACCTGACAACTTGGACTGTTTTGTTTTGTGTCACCTTAAATTGTCAAGTTGGTTCTCTCAATCAATCTCAAACGACCTTTTGGTGCTTTGGGGACAATCGTCTTCTCTTTGTGTGGAATTATACGGAAGGGTTTTATAATCATTTCTTGTTTTGTGTTAGGGCCTTAATTTTCCTTCTAAGTTGTTTCTAGAGTTCGACCTTGATCAATCTAGCTACGATCCATCACCATTATCGGATCATTTTCCATCCCTCAAGCCATCTCCATACCCGCCGTCACCCCCTATCACGATCAAACCTCATTTATTCGATCTTTGTAATAAGGATAGAGAGAGTCTTTGGTGTCGAAAGACCATGACGCAATCACACGGCTAATTCCATATCAATTGGATTGTGGATGGTCAAGACATCTGCCGCATAATGCTCTAGGAATTTCACATAACTTCAGGAACATCACACATGTATTATTACTTTCGGTGAGAAAGGAAAAATGTGAGCTTTTATGGAACATGGAAGATTAATCGAGTCGTTTTGTGTGAAAATGGGATAATCGAGTCGTTTTGTAAAGTCAATTCGGTGAACCTTGGTCATAACATTCTTAGTATGGGTTAGTTTTGTGTGAAAATGGGAATAATCGAGTCGTTTTTACTACTAACAATTTTGAAGTGATTGTTGTTGCCATATAAAATGCGATTCTTAGAGCCACATGTCACATGTGTAGACCGATGAGTTTGAAGCTAGAGGATTGGGAATTGTGTTTGTCATATCTCATAACTAGTCTTTGGCATATCTCATAACTAGTCTGTGACTCATGTGTGAGAGATAAGCAAGTTCAATGTCTCCTAAAAGATAAATGTATGGTTGTGACTCAAGCGAAAGTTTTTATAAGTTTAGGACTCAACAACATCGAAATCGGCGATGGTGATAACCTTGAACTCATTAACACAATGTAAGCCGCCATGGGAAGCGGATATGTTCATTTTTTACATCTCCATTTTAATTGAAAGGTGTACACAAGTTAGATCCCAACATGTGTATAGAGAAATCAACGTTGTCGCAGATAAGCTCGCATCTCTTGGTCATTGCTAGGTTTCAGGTGACGGAAACTTTCTCCGGGACGTTGAAGACCTCATCCGAAAGGATGCTCTAGGACGATCAATTTCTAGATATTAACCCTTCTTATTCTCTTACCTTTATATAAAAGTAAACGTGCCGGAAAAAAAAGGTGGATAACACACATTTGATTTCACTAACATGAAACATGTGTAGAAATTTCAGATGTTGACGAGCAAATAGTTGTTAATAGTACAATAGGGGAACTGGAGTTTTTCGACTGACGTGCCGAAAAAATGTGGATAACACACATTTGATTTCACTAACACGAAACACGTGTAGAAATTTCAGATGTAGACGAGCTAGCAAATAGTTGTTAATAGTACAATCGGAAAACTAAAGTTTTTCAACAATCAAAAAACTCCAGTTCCCAACAAAAGTATCTTTGTGAGCTACGAAAGAGTATAGGATGAGTAATTCAAAGCCTCTCAACATGCCGGACTCTTCCAATACCAAGATAAACAAGGATGAGAAAGGGAAACTAGTTTACTACTAGTCATATATAAGAATGGTTGGCTCTCTCTTAGGGCTCGTTTGTTATGACAAAGGGTTGGAATCCAAAATCGGAATAAATAAAAAAATTAGAATAATCCATTTTGAATTTTTTTAAATATTTTATATGAGTTATGAAATGAAAATTCATATTATATTTACTGATATATGTGTTTATGTTTATAATGTAAATTGGTTATGTTTAATACATATTCAAGAAAAATAAAGACTAGTTAATAACTTAAATAAAAACATGAACCAATCGTTACCCTAAATAGGTTTATAACATATTCCATAAAATATATTTTTTTCTAAAAAGTACTTATATTGCTCTCAAGCATTATATATGATGACATTATCTTCTTGACCGATATATTTGTATCATAGTTAATTATTTAATATAATAGTTTTTTTTTTGTTAAAGTAATTTCTTCGTACAAAATAATTGAAATATATATAGTTCAAATTGATTGATGGACATTTTTTTTTATAAATAATAATTATTTTTTTATTTTTAAAATTTAATAAATGATTATAATATATGTTTGATATAATTCAAATTTAAAACGTCATTTCTTGGAATGAGTGACACCCATCTTAATTATTGGAACTAAGTTCTTCCTTAGAGTAACAATAAGTTGAGTCATTCCATGAAATCGTTTTCATTCATATTTCAAGTCTTATCAAACATGATATATAAGTATGACTCATTCTGATTCGATTCTTTATTTGATAAAAATCGTATCAAACGAGCTCATATCCAACAACAAGAAAACCCTACATCATGTCCAATGTTTGTCTTCCAAATGAACCTCACTTTGAAGTTGTAAGCAGGATTATGTGATACTTAAAACCACTCCAAATGAATCTCACAAAATGTTATAGCAAGAAAATGGGGAAGGTCTACAGAAAATGTTTCATAATCTCTCATCTACAGATAATGTGATCCACTTATTTACATAATATATTTCTCTTCAGTTTATCAAAATGAATTTCTGACTCAATAGTGATGAAGATATTATTGTGGTGGAATGTAGAAAGCTCGAAGATGAAACCATTGACTTCACTTATTTATAATGTTTTTTTTTTTAAATTTTTAGTTGAGTATATTCATGCAAACTTATTTATATGGTTCTTTTAATTTCTATTTGAGTATATTCATACGTGTTGCGTATTATTTTTTGTGTTTCTGATTTTCAACTATTATAATGATTTGATGCATAAATTGTTTGGACTTTTTAAATTCTTTTTGAAGTTTATGCTTTTAATATTACATATATTTTATTTTTATATGTTATGATGTCCATAGACGGATCACACCAGGTTCGAGAAAATGATTAGTTCTAATGTGGAATTTTGTTACAAAGAAATGATAAACGTTCAATCTAGCAAACTCGTCCAAGATATTAGGAATTGAAGTTTTGTCAAAAATGAGTATTTAAACTTGTTTAATTAAGGCAAGCAAGTGTATATGTTAAATATTTGGTTAGGTACCTTAGACCAAGGGAAGTGGCCGAAGAGGGCGAAGGCGATGGTGTTAGCAGGGTTGATGTGTGCGCCGGAAATGGATGCGGTGGACAATACGGCGACAATGACGGATGCTCCAGCGGCAAGAGCATACTGAAGCAACACCGCCAACCCTGCTTCTCCTTGGGCACTTGCACTTGTCCCGCATATACCAACCACCACTATGAACGTTCCCAACGCTTCTGCTAAAACCTGAAAAACATCCTTAAAAGCATCAACACTAGCTTGTGATTTCTTAAAATATCATTATCAAGAGTAGTAAAAGTCGTTACGTAGTACCATTTGTAAGGGTTTGAGATGAAGGCCTTGGTGTAATATCTGAGGACCCTCTTTCACATCGACTCGCAGCTGCTTACAGGAGCAATCGCGACTTGTCGAGGCCTCGTGAGAGATGCAATGGCTAGAGGGAGATGCCTCTTCTTCATACGAACTTCCGATAGCTGACATCGTCCTCCTCGATCAAATCGGTAAATCACAATATATTGTATACCTATATATATATATATTTCTTTCTTTCTTTTTTTTTAAAGATTCCTCACACTTCTGGTGTGTCTTGTAATTCATGGAGGGATTATAGGTTGATAGTGCTTTCAGCATTTTGGTTTTACAACCATATCTCAAGTAATACTACATTTCCAACCATCTTCTTATATTTTTATTGTTTTTAAACTTTTTGCATCAACCCTACGATTATACGTTTATTTTTACAGCATTTTTTAGTTACAAAACCCAAGACCGTTTATTAATTAATATACATCCCAATCAACATTTTCTCATAGATATATTACCATTTTATCCTTTTTCAACAACACGTCTTAGACTCTTGGTGTGTGTTTGGTAATTAGGTAGGTGATCGTGGTGGACCGGACCGTTACGTTCCGGTCCGGTCCTTGGATTTTCGGTCCGGTCCGAATCATTTGAACAACCCTACGTTCTAGTGTTGTTGCCTTGTGTGCTGGACTATCTACATATTTTGAGATTCTTGGTTGGTAGACTCTTTAACCTGAATATAAAAGGACGAAAAGAAAATGTTATTGAAGCCAAAAAAGAAAAAAAAAGAAAAAAAATAAGAAGTGCAATTTAGTAGAGAGGATAGAAAATGTTAATTCGGATATTCCTCAGAGAAATTAAAAGATTCGGTAAAAACCTTTCTTGTTTCTCCTAAGACCTAGAATTGAGCATGTGGAGATGCCGAAGCCCTCGAGACTACATTTCAACGCTAGTCATAATAAACCAGGCTTATTGGCTCAATTAGTGTTTGCACACATATATATGTTTTGCATGAATAAACAACTATGTTAACATGAAGGAACCACTATGTTCCCTATGTACAGTTTTCTTTCTACAAATTGTTCATATAATTTTATTTCTACAAAAGTGTGGTTTTATAAATGTTCATTTCACTATTTAAATCATTTTCACCTATGTCTTTCCTTTTACAACCGTACAATTTTATAAATATGTAGCGCTATGTGAACCATTTTTCACCTAGAATTTTTCTATTATCCATACAATTTTCGTTTTACAAACTAATAATTTCCTAAATATATTGATAATATATTCATTTGAAATGTTCATATACAGTGTATAAGTTTTATAAATATTCATTTGTTCATCTCAATTGTAATGTACAATTGTTGATATCTTCATATAAGAAAAAACTTGTAAATAACAAAAATCCCTAGGTTATAACTAGCAATAGATTTTTATGAGACCAAAATTTTATAAAAGAAAAACCCATGTGTAATTGAAAAAACTCATTTATAAAACCGACCATTTGTAGAAATAAGAATGTGAATAATAGAGATACCTTACTGAAAATGTCAATTAGCAATACATATTTATGTAGTGAACGTTGTGAAAAAGGTTGAGCGATATAAAGGCCCTATATAAAAATAATTTTTTAAATAACAATAAATATTTATGAAAGCGAAGGTACTAAAACTATGAGTAGTGAAAAAACTATGGTTGAAGGTTTACCAATTGAATATTTAGAAATTAAATATATTATATTTATTACAATTTATTTAAAAGAAGTGTGAGATTCAAACTTATAATAAACCGTAAGGGAAGGTCACCCCATCCAAGTTTGAACAAAATATAACTTATAAATCCATGTTGGGACATAGACTAAAAGATATAGACGAGGAACATGGTAGAAAAGGGGTGAGCAATAGAAAAGCCCTATATGAAAATAATCACATTTTGCACATATCCATGGAGAGAGACCGGGTTCTTTCAAAGTAAGAGGTCACGAATACGAACAGGCCTTTTAACTGCATTTGTAAAACCCTGAAAAATTACACGACATACTTACAGTAAGTTTTGGTCTGGTCCAGTCAGGACCCACGAATACACATGATTTGATTGATTTGCATACCTCATTGTACTTAAATAGCACCGGGCGACGATCTCGTTCTAGTGTTGCTTCCTTGTGTGCACCACTATCTACATTTTGAAATCCTTGGTTGGTAGACTTTTTAAATCTGAATATTAAAGACGAAACGAAAATGTTAATGAAGCCAAAAAAATGAAAAGTACTCGTCTGGTTCTCAATACTTGTCATTAGAGCTTTAAAATTTTAGTTTATAATATTTAGCATTATAAGTGATATTAATACTTAACTTTCTATAAATATAGTTTTATATACCTTTTCATTTATTATTTGTATTTTCAAAACATTATTTTCCCCTACTCTCATATAATTCTCTACATTCTACCATTGTTTTCATACAAAATTTTAATAAATAGTATTACTTTTAGTTTTTCTTAATATATGTGAATTTTTCTCTAATGATATCTATTGAGAACCGGAGAAAGTAAAATTTAGTAGGGAGCAAAGGAAATGTTAATTCGGGTACCTCTCGAAGAAATTAAAGGATCTGGTAGAAACCTTTTTGGTTCCTACTAAGACCTGCTCGAACTTCTTTTTTGGCTGTTCACTGTTGCAATCTGCTTTCCTCAACATGCTACATTTATTGGCTGACTCTGATGCATCCACCAAGCCATTGTTAAATCTACTATTGCTTCCTCCAACAATTTTCTTCTTATCAACCTACCATTTTTTCCTTTCCGGGTAAGAGAACAATTGTTTTCTCTTAATCCAAGGATTATTGAAGTTGATGAGTATTATAGTTTCTGGGTTACCTCGTGAATTAATACTTGCTTCACAGCCATACTGAGCTCATAATGGCAGGGATTATATCCCTAAAACAAAAAAAGAAAACCATTAGGAAAGGTGACGTACTTCAATCAAGATCTCTAATATCAATGTTACATGTATCCTTGTGTGTGATTGGTTGAAGTTAAATAAATAAATATTAAAGTGATACTGCTTTACGAGAAAAATAATAAACAACAATAACTACACCAATCTCGTAATAGGGATACAGGGATACATGAAGTGAGTGATACAGGAGATCCTGACCGGACATACTTACAGTAAGTCAAATCACAAGACTTGAAAATCAAACCTTGAAGCGGACAAAGACTTCAATTCGTGGGTCCAAACAAAGCAGTGGAGGCATATCCACCATTCCTTGAAATCTTGGATCACTGGTCAGAGGCTCACTTTTCACATTCTTATAGGTTATAGAATATGTAACCATTCTACTTACTAACTCATATAACAAATTCTGCTCAGCATTTGAAAGTAAATGCAAAGCAACCTGTGAAAGGAAGAAAAGAAGCATCATAAATTTTACCTATCATCATCTCAAAGCCTACCAGAACAATCAAAATGCAACTTACAGGCTTAAAAAATGCAACTTACAGGCCTAAGCGTTGGTGGAGAGAGTATATGAAGCAACAAAGACAGGGTATCTTCAATGAAAGTTCTGATTGACATATGCCTTGAAACAGTTGGCGTGATTTTACAGTGCCAAGATCTCAATGTTTCAACATTTACCATCAAAGATGTCCGATATCTGAATGTTGACACACAAATTCAAGTGACACTCAATGTTCAAATCCCAGTACTATGACAGCATAGATAGATACCTCTGAAAGGATCTCGGCCATTCGATAGTAGGTCTGCCAACCTGACACACCTGATGATGAATGCTGATTGCAAGAGGAGATTGATAAACTGCCAAAACAAATACTCAGAATGTACATAATCAATTGTTATCTTTAATCATTAGAGCAACATGGGTTTCACCATCTTACTGTAGAAAGTCATATTATGAGAACTCATAATACGCTGGTTGAGTAAATCAGAGGTGCCGAGGTTGTCAAGGCAGTGGACCTAAAGATAACAAATTAGCAACATTAGTTACCAAGTATTAGAAAATAAAAAAGACGATAATACGCATCATAACTAACAGTTTTCAGCATTCCTGGATCATGATACTGCTGCCGTAAAATATTTCCATGAATGCCATCAAAAATCAATTCATAATCACCACTGCACAAGTACACATTCATAAGTATATAGCTTTTGAAATTAAGATAAGGAGAAAAAAAATCAGAAGGAGCTTAAAGAACTTGTATGCCAACCGGTGTGATATAAGGGAGTACAAGGAGTCTGAAGAGTCAAACATACTAGCCCGACTAGAAGTGGGTTTTCTATTAGCCTTCGCTTTTCTCTTTTGGAAAATCTGAAAGGAGAAATAACGGTATCTTAAAATGTATTATCCTTGCAAAGCTGGTGTCAAACAATTAATTGAGAAACAAATGTAGCAGCTTGATTACCGCGGTCCAGATATCAAACACACTTTTTGCCATATCCTTGCGACCAATAACCTGAGAACTGATGTCAAGCTGCCAATAACATGCTGTCACCAATAACCTCCATGGATAACAAAAATTGCAGGTTTGACCCCTTACAGTCATGACAAATTTTTTTTTATTTGGTATCATTTTCAGTTTGAAGTCTTTTCAGAAATTAAATCAACTTTATGTAAGCAACTTCATCTGGAATGAGATGATTATGAAAGCTAATTAACAAGCATAAACAGTATCCTAATTAATAGAAATGAATATTTTAATAACTGATATTTTGATGTGCAATAATGAGGCCTTGTTCGGTAAAACAAGCTTTTTAGGTAGTTTTACTTTTAGTATTTTAAGGAGTTTTGTAAAATGTGAAAATCTATTATGAATTTCTAATTGAGTGTTCGGGTAAGAGTAGATTTATGGGTAAAACTTATTAAAAGGAGGAACACGTGTTGCATGTGACATGCGAGGGCACATTTAGAGTGTAGTTAAGAAATCTACTTCATAGTCTCACAAAAGCTATGAATGAGCTTTCTCTAAAATCTCCCCAGAAAATTCATAAAAAATCTAATTTCCCCAATAATGTAGTTTTAACCAAAAAGCCAAAGTAGATTGGAATTTTTACAACTCCTCAATAAGACTGTAAAACTTTCACTAAACAGCCCCTGAATGGGCAAAGTAGTGACCGGTGTGAGCATGAATTAGCCCCTCAGCAATGATGCGTGTATAAGTATAATACTTTCTAAAGATCAAAATTGTTGCTAAACACATCTAAGTAATGCAGCCATACAGATTATAGTTGTTTGGAATGCTTATATAATAGATTTGATAGCATGAGGTTTTCACTTCAGAAAGACTCAATAGGATTTGTCGAGTTTGCTGAACAATATATTGCTTCTACAAAAGACAGATTAGAAAATGACGAGCAGAGAAAGCTCTCACCACATTGAGGGTTGTTTTCTTCTTGTTGAGGAACTGAAGTGTATTCAAGCATGAGCGAATGTCACACTCTGGAAGAAAAATAACAAGCTAAGTTGCAGCTATAAGAGAACATGAAAATAGAACGAATAAAAAGCATGATAGCAGTGATCCTTTCATGTCATGTGCAGATCAATGTCATCCTTTACCTGTGTGCCTAGCAAGTTCAGTTAGTGCAATTGAACTTGTCTTCATCTCCTCCTTATTGCATATGTACTTTAGCCTATTAAGACCATTTCAGGTATAGCCATCAAGGAAACGATCATAGAAGTTCATTGAGTGGAAATAAAACATTAACTTGCACTGAAGTAATACCTGCTTACCACACGATTTAAAGTTGGTTGAGTAAACATATGAACCCTGTAAATATGTAAAATTTAGATTAAGTGAGACCGATATGAGTTGATAGTCAAATGAACAAGTAACTGAATAAATGTAATAGACTAAGATCATGATGCCCAGTAGCCCACAGATTACTATGTACAGGATTGAACAGAACTTACTTGGCTACCTGACGTAAAGGCCTCAAGGCAGGAGCATAGAGGTCATTGCATATACAAATAATCTGCATGTCAAAATAAATTCAATTTCACTATATGAAGAGTCATTTATCGTCCATTACACTACGACCGTACTGATTCATCAAAGCAAATCAAGTAAACCTGCAAAAATTCTTAACCACTAAGATAGTTTGATATATAGCTTCAATGTATTAGAGCAATTTTGACAAGAATAATTAAAACTCATACAGGTCTTGACAATGAAACTGCTTTGCGTCCTCTGTTGGATGACTTCTTTCCAGACTGCTGATCTTTTGAGGAAGCATCTTTGCTAGACTCCGAATTCCTTTCAGCAGCGACCTGCATATAGAATGACCAATCAGTATGCTCTCCAAATGTCTGAGCCAAACAGAAAAAGGAAGGCAAGTATCTGGCAGACAAGTAATACATTTTTCCTCTTACCATCTTTAGTATAACCTCTATAGCACCCTTACCATCACCAAGAGCTCCATCAATCTCATCAAATACCTGATAAGATTACAGTTCTTACTTAGAAATTTTAACAAAGATGCAACTAAGAACACGGGTTTTGCACCTTACCAAACACTTCGGTTTTGAGTCGGACATTATAGAGTTCATCTGAACTGCATTAAGTATCACTGTTTCAATTGCGGATGCTGATCGATCGTCACTAGCATTTATCTATCAAGATAGACCAAAAGCAGTGAAATCCAAATGAATTGTGACTTCAGAAGAAAGCAATAGTCTAAATTGATAATAAAAGGAGATGAAAAAGAAGTGATTTCTGATATCAGTTAGCACAATGAAATTATAGATGTCAACAATGTGAAAATCATAGTGCTTATCAGCTTATATACAGGTGGGAGCAGAGAACAACCTCTTCAACAAGGTAACCACAATGTCTTGCAGCTACTTGAGCAAGTGTTGTCTTCCCTAGACCAGGTGGGCCACAAAGTAAAAGAATCTGCAAGTGGGTAGGTTTTAGTATAGGTATATTCTTAGATATCTTGACTTGTTTCTTCAATAATAATAATACAACTATTAGAATAAGACTGAGTCGAGTGACACAGGCAAACTAGGTTTACATCAATACGAACAAATATACATACATACATACATACATATATATATATATATATATATATATAAGTTGAATCAAAATGCCACGTTCATCTAATGACCATAAATTAAAACCATTGTGTTCATCTAGTAGTAGAATAGATAGCTGGGGTGGGAGGTTTTTGTGCAAGTAGATCTATGACTAAAATACATGGCTTTAAATTTACATCACATTTTATTTCCCAAGAAGTAAAGGTGGTGACTATGACACAAGAATTACTTTATCTCAAACAAACCAAAGGGCAAAAAATAAAAGGCTACCCATAACAGAATAAGTTTGTATTAGCTCCTGTTGAGGATATGATGTTAAAAAAAAAAGGCAATTCTATTGTCTTGGGCATGTGGAAAAGTCACCTCTATTAGCATTACCTAAAATATGACGAGATATGAACATACTGGACTACAGAAAAGAAAAGAGTGTTGCTGATATCATTTCTGTAAACAAGAAAAGATTACACAACATTGACCGTGTGATGATAATCAAGACCTTCACCTGCTTAGAGCTCTACAGATTCAGCTGCACTCTACTGTTCTTTCTCCAATTAAAAGGTGCAAATTAGCAGAAAATAGAACATCACATAGACAGGAGAGAGAAGAAAGACACTTTAATCGTATCTGATACAAAGTGGAAGATAGAGTGCAGCAAGAAAGGGGTATTAAGCTATGCTAATTGCTATACTGATCGCTATAATCTATATTTGTCTTTTCTCGAGTGAGGTGTAATATTTTCTTAGCTGAAAAAGAAAAGGATTTCTTCACAAACCTTTTGATCTGGTGGTACACCATTTTTTAACATTTTGGATTGTGTCCCTTGAGCTCCTACAGACCTAATATATTCTTGGTTAGCTACATATGAACTTCCTCTAAAGTCGGTGTTTTTTCTGAAAAATTTTGTGTCAGAGCGCTTGGGGTGATGAGAAATTGAAGAATGACGCTTTAATGCTGACAACACATCATCTGATGTATTTCTAATGTCAGCTCCAAATACTACAGAATCCCATTGTTTCAGCCATAGGAGAACCTGCACGAAACAAGAAATCCAGCAATCAGAAATGAGCAATTTGAAGTCAATAACAAGGTGCAGCAGTTGTCAATGTTGGTGTTTTAAAACTAAATTTCCGGCTATATGAATTACCTCACGATTTGTGTGCTCATCACTAAGTAGTTCAGTGAATGCTTTAGGAGCATACTTGTCCACCCAAAGCTGCTCAACTGTAACCAATTCTTCATGCAATAAGGTGTCATGTTGTGTTTCAGAACTAGCCTGGAGAGCCTGAAAGGGAATTGAAAGTCGTTGGTTTTGTAGGGTTCTAATTCAAACTATGTATTATTAAAAAGGGGGCGGAACAAAGATAGAACCACAAACATGTGCCATAAATTTACCTGAACAGCCCCAACTTACTGCAATTAAAGGAAGAGATTATAATATCATGAAAACACCTCCATTCCTATCACTTTTGACTTCTATAGTTATTCGGAAGCATTGATCTGGTATTAACTTACATTTTTAATGCAGTACAAAAATGTCAAAAAAACGCCTAAGTTAGAAATTGAGAAGAAGATGCACAACCACGCCAAAAATAGAGCAGAAAGACCACTGACCATTTAGAAGACATGGAAACAAACTACTAGTCTACGATTAGCATCTTATGCATTGCTTAATACCACTGATACAATTATGCACAAGTAAGGTTCTGATAGTTTCAGAAGTAGTGGCTAATACTGTTCCTAATTAGCAACTGTTGGATAAAAGACCAAAAGGTTGAAGATATGGTAATGCCAATCCAATTCACTATACCTGTGGCATATTTCCTAGGTGATCATTATTGCATCAAATACTAAAAACTAATCCTACACAAGATAAACTTTACCAAACCTATTTGTTAATACTACTGCAACTTCTTAATTAAAATCAAATACCTTCAATAAAGATTGTTGCTCCAGTCTTTGCAGCAAAATGTTAATTGGTTCTGATAGCAGACCTGAAATTTGTAACAAACCATTCAAGAGTGTAAGGCTCCCTTTTATCTCTCTTGATAGTATGAACATGGTTACGTATAATAGATAATTCACTTATAATCTGGCTCTAAATCGTAAGCTCATAACAATTGAAGTAAATGCAAGAGCAACTTCATTTAAACACAACTCAAATTCTATAAATAATATGTCAAAAACACATCAGCAAGTAGAGCAATGTCTAAGCTAAATTCATCTCAATGGCTACTGCCAAAGCAATGAATGGTGGCAATGACCCGCTGTAACATACATTATTTAGAAAGCAGCATTGCAGATCAAGCTTGGTTTGGAAGGTCTATTACGTCCTTCGAACTAAACTTCATAAAGTAAATCGTATATGAGATGCCAGGAAGGTATCTTTATCAAATCACCCTCTTGTATAATTTAGCCCTAAATCATCATCTTCAAATCCTTGAATGAATCTCTATTTTGTACATACAAAGAGAATTTACACTTCATATGTATATACCTTCTGATTGCGCAATTGTCCTAACACTTTTTACTTCAGTAGCGCAGTCAACCATATCAATCTTTGCATAAACCCTCTTGCCACAGGGGGCTGTCACTGGCACGCAGTCACCATCGATCTCCGAAGCAAACTGCGACAAATGCTTCTCCTTTACCTTATCAATACCTCCCATATCAACATCTTGTCTATCGAACCCCAATTCCATGAGTAAATTATTCTCATCTTCAATATCTCCGGCGGAAACGAAGATGGCTGATCTGCTCCGTTTTGGATTAGACGGCTCATCATCGCTAGAAATCAAAAACTCATCCGGCGAAGGAGGCCGCTTCTTGGCACCAGAAGAGTCGGATTTTAAAAAAGATGGTACAGAAGTGCCTCGTTGGAGATTTGGAGGAGCTAGTTCCGGTTCGTCAGATTCGGGTTCGGAGGGGTAAGGGTTGGGTTGGAGGTCGAATTCTTCGTCATCAGGGAAGTCTTGGTAATGGGAGTTGGATTCGAGCCACTGGAGCTCGTCGGCGTCGGGGATATCCATATCCAGTGTTGAAATCGACGGATAGAGACACGAAAGGGAAACGGTGAGACGGAGAAGAAGGGTTTCCAGTGTTATTGGCGGGAAATGAGAACTATAAGAGCTAAAACGACGTCGTCCGGAGGACTATTGGCGGGAATTAGGCGGATTTCTCACCCGTGAGGGTCCCAAGAAATTTTAAAAAATGATAAAATAAACACGACAGATTTTTTTTTTTATTTTTTCGGTCAACGCAAAATTATATGCTCATGACAAAGTGTACATTATTAACTAAACAAATTTTATGCGTCTTTCAAAGCGCTCAATAAGGAGGCCATGTATTGATGGAAAATTATGGGATATTTTTTGAATTTGAGAAGATGAACAAATAAGAGTAGAAAGTAGAGATAATTTGAACATGGATTTTCATTGTTTGTAGTTTTTGTAGCTTCAGTCTCCCTCACGCCACCTCACGCCACTCGATCGTACAACATACACCTCCAATTCACTAGTTCTGCCTCGGCTTACAAGTACTAGGTCAATTGCTACAAAACAATGTCGTTTATGTGGTGAATCATTCACCGCATTCATGTATTTACATGTGTTCATGATCTAGGGTTTACTATGATTAATGCAATTTCTGAAACGCTTGTTTCATCTTATGGACTGCAATCTACGATCTGATGATTCAATTATAAGTTAGGAGATGTCAATTGTGTAATTTAGGTTATATATGAGTTGATGGGCATGACTCTTAAAAATCTCAATCTCTTAAGCCGGCTTTTGAGTGAAGTATTTTCTTATCAGCTTATGTGCATCAGAGCTTTTTTTTTTTGAACAAAGGCATTACAAACCCTTGGATTATAAACTTTTGAATAATCTTTGAGTTGGGAATTAGATGCATTTTCTATAGCCTACAAGGTACAACTACAGATTGCATTGGTGACGCCTTCCTATCTCTACATTGTTTAACCATCAACTACAAAAAGTTTTTGATTGACCATTGGAGATTTTGGATTATTTCTTCTTATGTTATCAATGTATGTTAATTTATCTTATAGCTGACGTGTCTAAGACGTGGAGGGTTATGCACGTCAAAGTGAATCCACGCACACAAGCATTTGGGGTTCCATCCTAAAATCAATTGACAATAGGAGAAGTAACCGTTGAACTTATATGTTAGGTTCACGTATTTCATATTATCGATGTGAGACACATTTCCACACTCAACAATGTGTATATGTTTGTGAAGTGAAGAGTATGCTTGTCTCTAATGTTTCACACTAGGAGAAAATTTAGGTCTCTTGTGTCCATTAAGAGGTACTTAGATGGAAAGGAAGAAAGTGTGCCCTCGACCAAGGCATTGAAATCCCACGATGTAATATCTATATCTTCTCAATTTTGTCCAATTTGTTTCCCTTGTTTTACACATACATTTTAATTTTTTTGTGTTATGTCAGGATGATGCTACGAGTTTGGAAATAGTTAGGAGAATTGTCTAAAATGGAAAAGTAAGCAAAACATAGTTTATTATTGTAATCGATAATGTATTTGAATGAGCAAAATGATAAATATGAAATCCA
The DNA here is from genome assembly GCA_002319775.1 of Fagopyrum tataricum. Taxonomy (NCBI): domain Eukaryota; kingdom Viridiplantae; phylum Streptophyta; class Magnoliopsida; order Caryophyllales; family Polygonaceae; genus Fagopyrum; species Fagopyrum tataricum. The sequence continues at coordinate 29,448,221 of CM008280.1, forward strand.
TAACATAGGGGTCTATGGTTTTACTAGATTTAACTGTGTGGTATGGATATGTACTTGTAACACCCCGAATCTGTAGGACTCGAGGCGCTACTGGGCTAAGATCTCACAATGGATCCTGACCCTAGCCTGACAACAAGTTATTGAATCTTACAACAAGGCACAGATAAATTAAAACAAAACATCAAACTGTATATATACATATCAAAGGGTTTACATAAGAACCGTTGAGTACAACCAAAACATATACTGTACATAACAAAAGACCCCATATCCCACGATAACGACCCCAGTGTACGGAGCCCTCAGCGGATCACCCACTCTGGATCACTCTGCAGCTCTCCTAACCTGCAAAGGATGTACAACACGGTATAAAACCGTTAACTAACCATACACATATATATAGAAGATGCAAGAGCACAAACACACATCATAAAATCATAAACATCTAATCATGGTATCACACATTTACCCCGTTTATTATCTTTATATAAATTGTCCAACACTCAAATCATATAAATATGCATATGAACATATGTGACATGAGGAATATAACCCTCGCGCCTCGGTGCTAATGCCAGCTGGAGTGGTAATTTGGGATCACTTCCCCGTGTACCCTATGGGAGTAAAGACAGTGCCCGTCCCGTGTACCAGATCTGGACGATCCGCAGAGAACCTCCCAGACTCCTAGCGGGATGAAAGGGCAAGTTGTCACGGCCCTACAATGGGCAGTCACTAAACCATAGGTAGGTAATAACAACATCGCATGCTATCAAGCATATAACGCACACCACTCATGGATACATCTAATATAAGGATAGTAGCTAAGTAAGTCCTATGGACTTACATCAACCTCAGAAGTACTCTCAACCACGTAGTACTCTCAAGTATGATCAGCTCCAAATTTGGAGAACAGCACTGCCTATACAACGCATACAGAGATATCAAACTCCTATCCATCAAAGGGTCACACCTAGACCCAAGGGATCCATAAGGATCGTATCCAACTTATAAACCTCAAAGCCCTAACCGGCATATAACTCTATCATACCCATCATCATTCTATCCTCATACACATACCTAGCATGCTACTAACTCTCATACTAGGAAAGGAAATGATCCATACTACTCTAGTAGATCCGGGACAAGACGCACCTGCGTGACAAGAGGGACGCAGGGGCGAAGCAAGGCAAACCGCAGGCGCGGCGGCACAAGGACGCAGGCGCGGTGACCGTGGCCGCGGGACGGCAGCTTCCAGGTGCGGGTGTGGTGACACACTTCCGCAGGGGCGGCAATTCACAGGCGCGGGGGCGGAGATTCTGCAGAACGTAGAGTCCCGACTTCTCTTTCACTCTTCACGTGATCAAATCACGCCTTCTCCATTCCATATTCAAACACATGCATATACATACACATTCTAACATGAAAATACATTCAATACATCTAATCCTAAGCTATGAAGAGGAATTCAAGAAAGGAAGAAAGAAGAGAAGAATGTAGCTTACCACTGATGTGGTCTAGGCAAGGAAAAGATCACAAACACCTTCTCAGCTGGCTCCCAAGCTCAGCAACAAAGCACAACATCAACCTCCACCAAAGCCACACAAAACCTCTTCCAAACCAAGAGGAATCCAAGCACAAGATCAAGGGGAAAGAAGGAAACAAGAAGGACGTGAGAATTGGAGAATGAAGATGGAAACCCTTGCTCAGAAGCCAAGGAAGAAACTTAAGGAGGAAGAGAAAGAAAGGGTAAAGCACGAGTCAAAGAGTCAACACAACCGGCTGCAGCCGCAGGAAACCGCAGGGGCGGAAATCCTGAGCCCAGGGGCGGATTATAGCCGTAGCCGCAGGGGCGGCCTCTGGATCCCCAGGGGCGGCTCAGTCCAAACTCGGCTCTAAGGACTAAGGCTCTTACAGTACTCAGATGTGGAAACCAGATGAGTTAGAAGTTGCCCAAAGAAGTAAAGATGTGATCCCCACTGTAATGCTGGATTGTAGAGCATGTCCTAGGAAATATGGCTTGAAAAGCCAAAAAGTAAGCCTTTTGTACATCTCATTATGTTTTGAGTGTTTGACTAATATATTGATATGCATTTATCGGTTAACTACATTTTGTTTTATACAGATGGTTATTCTACTTGAGTATATAGTGTATTGTCTTTGTCATGTTCTCCTTTTGTTGACATTTGTCATTTTAGTATTCTCAACCTTTTTAAGCATACCATCGAAATATATTATACTTCTTAATACCATAACTAACAATCTACTAAATATTACAAGGGAAAATGTGTAAGTTAGAGATAGGAATAGATAAAATGACAACTTTTTTTTACTTGTTTAGGGCTAAAGCGAGAAATATATTACATTATAACTTATAAGAGAGGAGATCTCTAAAAAAAAAAAGTAGCATCTGGGGAGTATTTGTTTGATCTTCAACAAGACAATATGTGAGTGTTTGTCTATGTGCAGATGTGTATCATCACACATAAAATAAACAATCCTTATATATTTGTTATGCAATACTTTTTGAAACCATTAACAGGAATGGTATTTGAATCCGCCCAAGAAGTGCGAAGTTAGCTTAAAAATGAGATCGTGAAGCTGAAAAACTTTGACATCTCAAAGTCTCTGAAAAAGGTAAAGTAGCTCGATGGGAGACAAATGGAGTCCATTTATAGAGGAGTCAAGATCTCAAATCATATGACTGGTAAAAAAAAAATCAAATCCCATAGATTTTCTTCTACGCTTTCAACTTCAAATTCAATAAGTTTATTTGTATTTTTCATCCAAGACATGACTAAAGTAATCTCTTTCATTGAGACATCTAACATGGGCGGCTAATTGAACGAAAAATTATATTTTAGGTATTATTGGCCATGGTCAAATCTTGAACAACATATGGGCATAACCCTCGAAAACTTCCTCCATTCCGTAAGGAGTCACTTTTGCAATTGCATCAGAGCATTAGCAGAACGTGGGATAAAGCATAAACAACAAGATTCAAATTTTGAACTAAGCACTTTGATGTCATCCAAAATCATTCCACCGTGAGGTCGATGGTAATGTGGCAAACAGAAATCCTTCACCACCAACAGAGAGTCGGATTCGATGATCACTTGAGAAAGTTGTATTTTAATGGCATCTAACATTCCAAGCAAAAGCAGCAGCCTCCATCCACCAATAAGACCATTTTCCCATTATCCTATTGACCCTCACACTCACAGGACACAACGTTACCATTATATCTTTTGATGACCACTCCCATCCAAGATCATAGGTTGTTTTTAATTGTGTCGTTTTTACTTACCCTTGAAATTAATAAACACATGAATACTTTCAATATTTCTTTGCTCGTGGAATCGAGTGTCTTCTTGAGAAGGGAAGAGTGAATATGTGGAATGCTTTTCGAGAGCGAGTAGATTCTCGTTCGCCCACAACTTGGACTGCTTTGAGTTGTGTCACTTGGATTGGTAAGTTGGTGCTATCAATCATCTTCAGGTGACTTCTCATGCTTTAGGAACAATTGTCTTCCCTTCTTTGTGGGATTATAGCGGAAGGGTTCTACAATCATTCATGGTTGTGTTTTAGTGTAAGAGTCTTAGTCTTTCGGACCGAGATTGGAATTTAGCCGAGTTTGGCTTTGGCCGAGATTGGCCTAAGCGCCCCCGCGGGCATGGGTGCCGCCCCTGCGGGTTTCCGCCCCTGCGGCTCAGGGAACCGCCCCTGCGATTTCCGGCGGCTGCAGCCGGTTTTGTTGACTTCTTTGACCCGTACTTTACCCTTTCTTTGCCTTCTTCTTTAAGTTTTCCCCTTGGCCGATGAGCAAGGGTTTCTCACTCCATTTCCAGCTTACCACGTCCTTCTTGCTTTCCCCTTGCTTCTTCTTGATCTTGTGTTGATTCCTCCTTGGTTTTGGAAGGGAATGAATGTGGCTTTGAGGATGATGATGCTAGTGATGTGTGTTGCTGTGCTTGAAAGCCAGTAAGGTTGTCTGGTGATTAGTTCCTTAGTTAACCACAACTGTGGTAAGCTTCCTTCTTCCTCTTCTCTTCTTTCTTCCTTTGATTCTTTCCCCTTAGCTTAGGATTAGGTGTTTGATCATAGATTAATGTTAGTATATGAATGTATATGCATGTGCATGATTTTAGTTGAGAGAAGACGTGATTTGATCACGTGAAGAGCCGAAGAGAAGCCGCGAGATCGCTTTCTGCATCGTCGCCGCCCCCGTACCCGGAAGACGCCGCCCCTGCGGACGCTGTGTCATCG